>BQNB010074458.1:0-30047 GCA_026074375.1 Tanacetum coccineum | reverse complement strand
GTGATCTGTGTGATGATTTTGAGACTGTTATATGACTTACAAGAAAATAAAGATCGAGTGAGTCAGCTAAATGTTGAGATCACAACATGTTCTGCATTGTAAGTAAACGTAATCTACATTGCTTCATGTTGGGAATTATATTTGAGTTGATAAGATAAAACATATGAAAGATGAAGGACTTAAAAGGCAAAGGAGGAATTCTTCAAAATATGGAAGATTTTGAAGATTCTGAAGATAAACTTAAATGTTAAAAAGATTTATTAATATCTTTATTTGTTCTTATCCTTTGTAAACCTAATATCTCTATTATATAAAGAGATATAGGTCGTATAGTTTTCTGTGTGTCAAAAGATGTAAACACTAGAAAAATGTATGTGTATCTAGGCGTCAAGTCCTCTAAGTGGATGCCTAGAATTTGTGTGTTTTAGCCTTAAGGATCTTTGATTCCTTGTTATAGTTTAGTTAACACGTTCTACCATTGATCAAGGTAGAATTGAGGCTTGTAGTAGTCATGTATCATAGAAGATAATGATGAAACCTTGTTAGAGTAACATTGATTTGTTCTTATTCCGCTGCATTTTATTATCATTGTTATTCATCCTAGATATAGATCTAACCAATCTTGAGCTTAAACGATTCAACAAGTGGTATTAGAGCCTCGTGGCTCATGATCTAGAATCTACAAGGTGTTTTAGTGTCGCATCTATGACGGAAAAGATGTACGAATTTCCTGTCTTGGTTATCATGTCAAATCTGGTGATATTAGGGTTTTTCTACAACCCTAATTTGATATAACAAGAAGTTTGTTCACAATTGTTGTTGATTGGTTCGTAACAACAAGATGGTTGCTGATTGTGGTTCTTGGTTACATAATTCAAGAGTTCTTTAGAACTTATTCTTTGAAAAGAATCATTAGGAGTTGAAGAGAATGATGAATTAGTGACAGTTTAGTTACAAAAAAAGTGTCGCTAAAAGAGTGTCGTTTGGATACTTAAAAAAAGTATCCTTAGACTGTGGTTATATGTCTTGTACTGCTCGTTGCTGGTTACTACTGCCATGAGACATAATACTGCTGGTGATCATAAATATTGGTGCTTTACTGACGCTAAAAAGTGTCTTAAAAGGTATGGGAGGAAGGAGCACTTTATACTGCCAATACAAGTTAGTATTGCTCGTTCAAGGAAAGTTAATGCTGCTAATCAATTTTAGTGTTGCCTATATGAGTTAATGCTGCCAGTTACATGAATATATGCTACTAACAATTTTCTCATACTACTCATGCTTGTTAATAATGCCTTTATACGATAATACGGTTAAGGCTGCTATTTGTACATTACTGCTGCTTGAATCGTGTTTATGTTGCTAGCAATGAAGAATATTAGTACTGCTTGGGTATATTGGTTAGTACTACCTAGGTGCTCGTTTGTACTGCCAAGCTTCAAATTGTTCATTTATACTGCTTGGTTTAAGGGGAAGTGTTAATACTGTTTGATGCTCATTAACACTGCTAAGGTATTTGTTTATACTACTGCTAGCATTATGATTATACTGCCAAGATGATTTAGTAGTGGTAGAAGACATTAGCACTGGCAGAGTTAGTACTACTTGACGAGAAGAATTAGCACTGCTCATACTGTCTTAATACTGTTAGCAACAAGAACTTAATACTGCCAGCTTTATACTTAGTACTGCTTATGAGTACTTAGTACTGTTCTTGTTACATTAGTACTACCAGAAGTTTTTGTTAGTACTGCTGCGTGAATACTTTGTACTGCTGGCAAAGAGAGTTTGTACTGCCAGTTTTATTTGATATCGAATGATATACACATGGTTTGGATCTCGAACTGAACAAGATTCTTCGGTTAAGGGGAAGCTAATTGGTTATGATTTTAAATGTTCTTAAAAGTTTAAAGGCTCGTATTTATTGGATTAATTGGTTACGAAGAAGATTGTTTATAACCTATTTGAAGTTGAAGTGGAATTTTTCGGATGCGTGTTCTTATCATATCTTAAAGTGGGTGTTACACTTTAAATATAACTTGCTCATGCTTAGAAATGATGTTACGTAGACTTGTCAGAATCTAGCAAAGGTGTATGATCTATAAAATTATGGTGCTTAATGCTCACATTTGCTATCACTTTGGTTATGTGTCTCATAGAAGATGAGGATTTTGTCAAGAGGTTGTGATCTACTTATATTTCACAGATTTATTTATAAGTTTGATGTCACGTAGATAGTATAAGACATAAGACACAAATTTGGGTTATTCTACTTCTACATCAAGTTCGTTATACTTAGTTTTCTTCATCAGTAATCATTACATAGAGTCTACAGAATTGAAGATTCAAGAAATGGTTAACATATGGGTTTCAAGGGAAGCTTATTGTTAAAATGTTTAACCATTTACATGCACTGCATGAGGTGAAGGTTTTTACTACTGCTAGTTATTATTACTACTGTTAGTTTAAGTTTCTACTGCTCAAGATCATTTATCTTAAGGCGCGTCATGGAGGGTAATATAAGTTGTTGGAAGGCAGGATTAGAAGTATGATAGTGGTTTATAGTTGTAAAAATCAAAGTTGAATACTTTAGGCCTCTATTTGATTATGACAAAAAGGGGAAGAAGATTTACAAAGAAGATGTGCAACTTACAGATCATTAGTGGAATTGCATAGATCCTTATTCTTTCATATATAGATTAGCTTCAGGGGAAGTTCGTGCTTATTTTGGTTTTGTCATTATCAACTAGGGGAAGATTGTTGAGAATTATATTTGAGTTGATAAGACAAAACATATGAAAGATGAAGGACTTAAAAAGAAAAGGAGGAATTCTTCAAAAGATGGATGATTACAAAAGATTTCCTAGAAGATAATTGTAACAGTTAGGAAGATTTAGTTGTTTCTAATATCTCTAGTATATAAAGAGATATAGGTCATATAGTTTTCTGTGTGTCAAGATGTAAACACCAGAAAAGTGTGTGTGTCTAGGCGTCAAGTCCTCTAAGTGGACGCCTAGAATTTGTGTGTTTCATCCTCAAGGATCTTTGATTCCTTGTTATAGTTTAGTTAACACATTCTACCATTGATCAAGGTAGAATTGAGGCTTGTAGTAGTCATGTATCATAGAAGATAATGATGAAACGTTGTTAGAGTAACATTGTTCTTGTGCTAATTCAGCTATGCATATGTTTATGTTCAATGTTATTTTATCCTAGAATAGATCTAAACAATTTGAGCTTACAACGTTTCTTTAATCTCCACAATTGGTATCAGAGCCACGTGGCTCGTGATATCTAGGATCTACAAGGTTTTTGAAGTCGTGTTCTTGATGAAAAAGAAGTAACGAATCTCTTTTTGGTGTATTGGTGATTTTGGTGAAGTTAGGACAGTTCGACCCAAAGTCATTCGACAGGTTCTTTTTAGGTTACTCCCAAAATGTAAAAGGCCTACATATCCTTAATAATCAACACTAAGAAAATCAAAGACATCACTCAACGTGACATTCGATGAAACTCATCCCCCTTCTAAGACATCACCCTTGGTGATCATGACCTTTAGATGAAGAAGAAGCCCATTAGGGGCCCAAACGAAATGAAAAACCTAGAAGAAAATGTTGTGAGGATGGAAATTTAGAAATTGACGAACTAGTCAATATTAATGGTATCTAGGAACCATCCTTTTAGTAAATAATATAGGAAACCTTAACCAAAGAACCTCTAGGTCACAAGCCCAAAACTAAATTAATTCTTTTGTTTTATATACACACTTAGAGCCTAAGAATGTGAATGAAGCATTATGGAGATGAAAGTTGGATAGTCGCCATGCAATAAAGAATTAAATCATTCATTACTAACCGTGTTTAGGCGTTAGTTCCACAAACCTAGGAATATGACCATATCCCCATTTAGGATACTAAGTGGGTATTTAGAAAATAAGTTACGACAGAGATACTTATAAACAGAAGCATTCTACCATTAACGGTGTTTCACGGTCTGTTGTTTCTCGAAATAAGGCTTGGTTAGTGCTAAAGGCTATAATCAAACAATTGAGGGCATCAGATTTTATGAATGAAACTTATTCGCTCTAGCACAACACATAACCCCTCAAACACCACACGACTTTGCTAGACTTGGTCTATTAGGACTATTATTAGCTTATGCTTGTGACCTTAGATTTTAAACTATCCAAAATGGATGTAAAAGGTGCATTCCTGAACATTTTTATCAATGAGGAGGTATATGTGGCACAACCTTCGGGGTGTCATTGATTTCATAACAAACGAAATTCATGTTTATAAATCTAAAGAATGCTTTATTTGGTCTTAAACAAGCAACCAAAAGCTTTAGAATGATAGATTTAAATGACTTTCACTTTATTATAATGAGTAAACAATAGGGAATGCTAGATAAAAATCTTTTTACTATGAATGAAAAGTTTAAATTAATCATTGTTTAAATATATGTCGATGACCTATTATATTACGTTTACGACTTTGTCCAGACATGTGTGATGAATTTGCCAAAATCATGCATGACAAGTTTGAGTTAAGATGATGGGGATAAAAACTTAACTTCTTCCTTGGTTTAAAATAAAACAAATGGAAGATGGTATCTTTTTTATTCAAATCTAAGTATATTAAAACAAAATGCTTAAAGGAACTTTGGTCTAGAAGATTCTTAATGCAATGAAAAAAACCCATGTCTTCCGGATACTATAAATCCACGATAAGATGTAAGATTGTGCTGAAGGCGGTAGATAGTACCAAGTATCAAGGAATGATAGGTAGTTTATTATACTAAACGACAAGTAGGACGATATCATGTTTAGAGTCCTGACTTTGTGTATGCTTCCATTAAGGCTCCTTATACCTCTCACTTGGAAGCGGTTAAGCGTATCTTCTGATACATTAAAGGCACTACGCACTTAGGATTATGGTATCCTAAGGGGACCGACATAGAAATACGTAGTATATGACGACTCTGATCATGCGGGAGATTTGTGGATCGAACTAAAGTGTACTAGCAGTATTTAGTACATCATTGGTTGTTGTTTGACATCTTGGCTTCTCGAAGAAGAAACAAAACCGTTCTTGCTATATCCCACTACCGATCCGAATAGTAAGCACCGAAATGCATGTCAATACAAGCACTATGGATGAAACAAGCTTAATCGACTTTACGACTTACGACTCTATGACTTCCCATCATGTGTGGATAAACAAGGCACGATTAAATTAGCAAAAACTTGGTGCCACACTTCTCGTACCAAACACATAAAATACGTAAACCACTTTTCTCGCGTGATAATGTCCAAAACAGGACATATCTCAATCGAAAAAGTGTAGTCCAGTCAAACAATTATTGCTGACTTTCTTACAAAACCCCTTAAACGTAAATCGTTTAACTATCTACATCTTGGTTTAGGAATGATGGAATACATTCCATAAATCATAATAGTCCGCTTCTCCTTCTCCTGTCTCAATTCTAGTCCGTGTTCCGTTTCGTGCCGCAACAACTTAAATATTTCATCTGAAGTACTTTTAAGCATCTTTTATTCGTGAAATGCAAATTAAAATGTCATCCTCTTCGTTAACATTTTCGTTCAAAAAAACTAAGTCCAAAATCCTTTACTTGAGGGCGGCACCCTTACCATTGGCGGCCCCCTTATATATTTGGGATCGCCTGGCATTCTGGGATCGCCCATAGCAGGACTTCCCCATATTAAAGCATTAGTCAAAAAAATTTAAAACCACAAAAACAAACACATCTTCGTGCTCTCGCAAGTGTAACGAACACGACTTATACAACCCAAAAAACTCAAAATCAACCATCAAAACCAAAATGAAGATACAATAAACATAACTTACATCATTCACAACATTTAATGATCATCAATTGTAAGTAATTTCATTTTTATTTTTTTTCAATTTGTGTCTAGGGTTAATGATTAACATCAAAAATTGAAAATTGGGGGACTTTTTCGATTTTTCTTTCAATTTCATACAAATTAGGGACTGCGAGGATACAGTTATAATAAATATGCTTCCCATAGACAAAGGATTTGCATATATTAGTGGTATGTTAGAAATATGATTTTGAACCAAAACCTAAATTTATTTTCATATTCACCCACGTTAGGGAACATAATAAAATTGTTGTTTAGGCATTGTTAATCCAAAACCTAAAATAGTTTTCAAACACACGCATAATGATCTCATGAACAATTTTTGAGTTAACTTAATTCATAGGTATTTTCATACTCTGTTTGGATTGAGCAAAATCAAACTAGGAGCGTTTGGATTTACTCTTAGGATTTTATGTTCTAGGTCGAGTTTATTCGTTTACTCCACATTTGTCACATTTAGAACACAACTATATCTCTCTTTAATTGAAGTTACCTCACTAAAATTATCTGTTTCAATTTAGGTGAAATGACTTTGGAAGTGGAATTCACGTACATAAAAGCTTATGTTTTCCAACAATCTCAAATGAAAAATATATGTCCTGACTCTTATAAACCGAGATGATCATTCGAATCGAGGAATGTAGTTCAATTCATGAGGTCGTTTGATGTCTCTTGAATCCACTAAATTTGATAATCTTTCTAACTCTTTTCTAATCTTATCAAACATTTTGATAATTATTTGAACTTCAAACGACAGGGATTTGTTAAATATTTTTACTTGACTTTCTACTCTTCAATAGAAATTACCAAAAATGATGATCAAAATATCCTTTTAACATTTTGGGCATTAAAAAGAACATTTAATTTTTCACTCAAATCATTTGCCTTATTTGATTCTCTCCATTTCATGGAAGAATGGAATTGATAATTACTCTGAAGAATCATCTCCTGACTCATTGAAAACTAATTCAAGAGTCAACACACCTTTATCATCACCCACATTCCCAACACCAAATACAGATTATTCAATCATCACAATAAAAGGAAAATCCATTTTCAAACAAAATCCTCAAGGAAAGTGCTTCGTTATGAACACGTGATCTTGGAGGTAAATCATTCAAGATAATGCCTTTGGCACTTAAAATGACTCACCATTTCTTCCTGCATCATCATGTCACATGTTGTATTGCATTCTAACAAGTACTCCTTTTAACTTTGCCTACATATAATTTCTTGATTGAGCTTAGGATGTTTAGTATTATAACCTTGATTGTTAAGTATTAGATGAGTTATGGTGAATTGGAATTGACTACAAAAGGGAAAAATAGGAAACTATCTTTGTACAGGATTTACAAAAAATTAGGAAAAATGGAAAAATTTCCTGTCTCCAGAGAACGGCCCCCATAACAACTGGGCGGGCCCCTAATATATATAGGACCGCCAGGTATTTACGGGACCGCCATCAGAAGTTACGGAATTTTCACTGTGGCTCTTGATTTTCTGTGCACTTGACTATTCTTTCTTAGACCTAGCTAAACCTTCTGTATTTTGCTAAACCACTTTCGGAATCCAAAAACTCAACTCTCATGCCTTTCCACTTTGATCTTTTCCTCCCTATTAATTATTGGTCATCTCTCCCCACTTCATATCTTCAATCTTTCTCTTACATTTCTACCATGAATTCGTACCACTTGATTCCTTATCTAACCCTTTCAAGAAAATCAAACTCACCATAATCCCTCCTAGACAACTATTTGTCAACATATCCAGTGATGAAGATGTTACCACTACACCTTCTCCTACAAAAACGTATTCATCTCCAACTCCTCCAAATGCACCATCAAAAAACACATCTACTAATCAAACATCATCAAGTTAAGAGAACACATCTTCTTCTTTTTACTCAAAACTTTAAATCTCACAACCATCCTCAAATGAACCAACTTCTCCTCATCACTTGAACCCCTTGCTTGACAACATTTTAGATGTTCCTCCTAGACCTTTAAACCCTCAACTACTTCAAAAGTAATACCTACTTTGGTTATCACACTTCTTTGTCACAAACATACATCTTGATCACATTCATGACACTCCACCATCTCCACACCAACCTCAACCACTATTCTTGGCGCCTCCTTTTTCTACAACTATCATGACTATCATGGGGTCAACTTGCATATGTTGCTCTCACAACCGAAACCTTTTCTTCACTTTAAGAGATGAGATAAACATTATGTTTGCTCATCTTGAATATCTTCTACCTACGTAATACACTCTCCTTTCACCCCACATTGAAATGTTTTCAAAAACTTTTAAATGTGTCAACCAAATTTAGTTTGCTCAAAAATTATTCCCATTATGGATTCATGAAGCATCTAGGGACTTATCTCTTTATATGTTTAGATTGTAGTGTAATTTATAGATTTATGTTTTCTTGCTTATCTTAGCTCTATTGTATGTTGTATGTGTCGTCTATTTATGTATGATTTTCTTGATTATTGAATGAAACTCTATTTTGGGTGACTTAAATCTCATATATTGCTTAAAGGATATTTGGGTCTGAACTGTACCTCGAACTTTGTTGTTGTCTGCAAATCAAAAATTTTGTGAGTTCGTCCACTTGGTGCCCCAAAAAGAGATCGGTGAGCCTCACATCAAGGGGGAGTCTTGATATCGTCGATTTCTTTCTTCCTACAACAACTCGACGATCATCCTTTTTGAATTCGACAAAAAAAGGGGAGAAATGAAACAAAACTCATTAATAATGTGTAACTATTAATTTTATACAAAATGAGTTTATATTTTGTCATCATCAAAAAGGGGGAGATTCTTAATACAAATAATGTCTAAAAATATTATTTATATTTTTCGACCTCTCAACATTTTGATAATAACAAAATGAAAAAACGTTTACGATAAAATTAAACGTTTACAAATTATTAATCGTAAAATTCCATTTCTAAGATTCAGTAATAACTTATGGTATGAAACACTCAAAATCATTACGCTTGATTAGTGGAAAATATCCAAGAAAATATTTTTCTCTCATCCATTACATTTTACAAAAGATTTTTCATAAAATTAATTATACAAAATTATTTTCTAATTAAAGAAAAGTTTTATATAAAAAACTTAAAATTTAAAATTTAAATTTTCCCCCCAAAACGAAAGCTTCTATACCAGATACAACATTTCCCACAAAAAGACAAAAATGGGGGCGAAGTCTACTGGCGGCCCCCTTATATATATGGGACCGACGGGACTGTCGCCAGTTACTATTGGCTTTTTCTGTCTATAAATACTGGTCCACCCCTTGCTGAAAATGATTCCTCTTTGCACGAAATTTTTTAGTCTCTTTTTTCTCTCTCTAAAACTTATTTCTCTTACTAAAACTCTTGATTCTAAACTAATTAGATCTTGTTTCAATGTGTTCTAATCTCTTCTTCTCATCTCTTCCCTTCATTCAAGTGCAAGATGAATAACACTGTTTTCGTAAAGAAACGAAGTTTAGTGTTAATTATTGATCTCTCTCTTTTCTTAATATTTTGTACCAAACAATCTTATTGTATTTATCTTGTGTTATTTGTGTTTATTCAGATATTATGTAGATCCGATAGTGTAGATATTGTGAGTGTGTATATCTTGTGAAGTGGTAGATTGGTTCTAGCTAAGATTAGGACTCGACATTTAACTTAGTGTTAGAAAATAAGTTAAGCGACGTATAAACGGTTTTCTTCGCCTAAAGGGAGCTTGTTGACATAGTGAAATCTTGAGTCGGATACTCGAGGAGTGGAGTATGGAGAAGAAGAGCTTCGTAGCCGAACCACTATAAATCTTGGTGTCTTGGTTTGGTTGTTTCTTTCCTTATCTCTTTACATTATTATTGTTGTTATCTAGTTTTAGTTTAGATAGTTATTGCTTGTTCATATTGTAAATTGGTTAAACATATAACTCGGATCTAAACATTTTTTAAAGTAAACTTTTAAAACGTAAAACAAACGTGTAAAATATTCAACCCCCCCCCCCCTTTCTAGTTTCTACACATACTAATAACCCGTAATTATTAGAGGTCCTAAGCAAGCTAAACAAGTTCAAATTCTTCTGATTAAGTCGGGTTGTCATCACACAAATAATTAAACATAAACATAAGTTCACACAAAGTCCTAAACAAATTATTCTACCGAGCTAATCATTATTCAACATCTTCATTTCTTTTTCTTTTCGAAGACTCCTCCCAATGCCTTGCCGATTTGTTTTGATCTCACCCTTAATTCCTCATGGATTTGTTTGCGTGTTGATTGAGCAAGGTTGAGTTTTGTCGCTTAAGAGATAGATCTATTCTTGTTGTAGAAGAAGTAGGGAAGGAATGTCGTATCTTTGGTCATTAAGTGGTTGAAGAGAGTTGAGGTAGGTAGAAGGGGATGGAGTACTAACACGAGAAGCACCATCATCTTCATTGTCATCTTCATGGTGAGATAAAGATCCATAATGATGAGTGGATGATGATGAGACGGAGTGATAGGTTTTAGGCATTCCATGATCACTTCGGGGTTTTCGAGTTTGTTTTAAGGTGAGTGGACGCATGACCCTATCGATGATATTGTAAATGCCATTGTAAAGATGAGGATAATGCCCATGACGTAACGAAAAAGTCGAGTCAAGAACATGCCATAAGAAAGATTGGCAGTTGAAGTAGCTCTAGCACATTCAATTCGTTTCACAAAGAAATAAGCTAGATTGTATTGTTCTTCGGCAACAATACAATACAACATGTGAGCGAGACTCACCGAAAGATGGTCTCGGTGGCCTCCTAGTCTGAACACATTCTCACGAGTGAGTTCTTACCAAAGCTTCATGTCTTGTCTTAAATCTTTGGTGAAAATTTGATTAGGAGTAAGAATTACTTTTTTGCTTTTGATGGTATGATTTGACTCGATGCGTTCCAATAGAAGAAATCAATGAATTTCATCAGGAGTAGGAAGATCGGTATGATATGGTCCTAGGTCTTCTTAGGAAGAATGCAAGAGAGTTGATAGTTTGGTCTATTAATTGTGAAGACCGGGTGGAGGGGGTTGAATAAAATTACATTTATAGACGTTGCCGGGGGTGCGTCTTTAGGTATTGAGATACTTGTCGCAGTTGCCTGGGCAGGGACTCTTCTTACATCATTTTTACTGGTTGCCCATTTGGATGTGTTGACTTGTGTATGATTCTTATTGTTACGTATACTTACCTACCATTTGATTGGATTTTTGCTTTGATTATGTTCTTTAACCCTTATCTTGAATATTGTATGAGATTTTGAGAATTTGACCGCATTGTACAAGTGAGAGAGTGTAACAATTCTAGTTGTATTCACTGATGAGATAGATATGATTAATGTACTCAACGGTTTTGGACTTATGACTTTTGACTATAAAAAGTCTAGAATGGAACACGCAATCAGGAATACAATTAAGATCATTGATTTCGGAGAGACAATTGAAACAAATGTTGGTGGAATAATCGCTCAATGCCATTGGATTGGTAATAGAGCTGATCCACAACTCGACCCTCGTGAATACAATAGTTTTCGATGGATTTATAGAATTGAGCAAGGACGGGAGAAAAACCTGGTATTTCGGATACTTTAGGGATATATGATTTAGTGAGGGAGGTATCACCAATAATTACTCGAGGCATGTTTATTACCTACACAAGACAACAACAAAAATATTACTACAATATATATATATATATATATATATATATATATATAATAAAAGAAAGTGAAGTTTTAAAAACAATATATGTGGGTCAGAGACTACTTCGACTCTAACAATAGAAACCTAAGAAGTAATCCAAACGTTCCCTAATTTAATTTGACTCAACCTAGAGTGTTGAAAAACTTATATTGAATTATATATTTCGACACCTAGTGTAAGCTCATCAAGTGTTTCGATGCTGAATAAGTATAGTAGGGATATTTCGATTTTAGACTAAAAATCTAGGAAATAATCCAAACTCTCCTTTATTAACGAAAGACTTGACTAAGAGCGTCGAAAGATATACATTAAGTTGTATATTTCGCCGACTAATATGAGTTCATTACATGTAACTTAACAAAAATGAAATAGTGTTTATTTTGACTCAAGAATACAATTTAAGACGATAAACCAAATGCCCCCTTATTTTAGATATTTTATTAAAGGAATTAATATATATGAATTATATATCTTGATGACTAATGGATATTTACTATGTGTTTATACACGTGACAAAATTAAGTGATGGGCATTTCGACTCTAGACCATGATCCTAGGAAATGATCCAAACGCCTCTTTATTTTTGTAAAATTTGACCAATAATGTCGAAAAGTATAAATTGAATCATGTATGTTTTGATAATCAATACATGATCATTTTAACGTGTTTTTGGAATGAATCAATAATGTACAAGTTCATGTTTTGAAATTTTCTAGTTAAAAAAATTGAAAATGTATATATATTTTTTATAAAATTTTCAACCAAATTTTTTTTAATGATTCAATCTTATTGAAAATTTTGAACTCCTATAACTACGAGAATCATAATAGTTATGAATTACATAATCTAAACATAAGAAAATAAAAGGACACAAAATCAATTGAAAAATATTAATTTTGATTAAGAACAAACTTAAATGAAATCAAAGAAGAAAAGTATGAAAAGTCTTACAATAGATGTTGTTAATTAAGTTGTTGGTGTTTTCCCTTTGCAAAATTTGATTGATTTTGAGTTTGGAGGTTGAATTTTGATGAGTTGGTGTGTGGGTTTTCATTACAACAGGAGTAGGAGATGAGGAAAAATGGAATGGAGTGTTTGGTAATGGATTTTAATGAAGAAATGGATGTTTGGCGAATTTAAGTGGTTGGCCCCGTTAGTGATAAGGGGGTCGCCCTCCATTATAAGGCCGGTCCCCTTAGCTCGAAGGGGGCCGCCTATCTGACGACCAAGATTTTCTTGGTTTTTCAATTTTAACTAGTTTTATCAATATACAATTATTAAAATATGATGAAGACTATTAGTAATATTATTTGAGATAATTTAGTTCTTGAAAAATACATTGAAGATTTATAAGAAGATGTACTCGACATATTTAATTAACTTCTTGATGTGCTGTCGTGTAGGGTTAATTATTTGATTATCAAGTTTTACATTTATATTTAGCCGACAAACCTAAAACAACACTTTAACGAGCGTGTACCCGGTCAAGATAGAGTTTCACTGTAAGCTAGGCGTGTCAAAACACTTGAGAGTGAAACTTTATCTTAAAATTACTCTTCGTATTTCATTAGTTCTAATTATTCTATATATTGGTTTAACCTATGCTATATACGTTGTCTAATGATATGAGGGTTTTCAGCTTGAGAGACTGGCACATGTTTGGTTGTGACAAATATGAAGAATTTATAGTAATCTTTTATGATCATAACCAAGAACAGAGTGGGATGTGGGTTGTGTTTTGTTAGAGATAGAATGGATGGAAAATGGATGAAGTGTATTATGATGAAATGTTACAAAATGGAACAACCAACCCCTCTCCTAGCCTTGGAGAACGATTATATACTTCTTATTGTGGCCGGCCCATGGGTCTTGGGCCGGACTAGAATTACTAAATCTATATTATCATAAACTACGAGCTAAGACTGTTACAATTGGAGTGACCGACACTTTTATGTTTCTAACATTCCCCTAACGGCGAGGTCACTCCCATTTTAACTAATCTTTAAGCCTAGCATTACATGCTTTGTCTTGCGTCTTTAGCTCGTCCTTTTGACATTCTCCTTAAATGACTGTTGTCAGTGATTCATTGATTTCTGGATTGAGATTGTTCCTTGAACTTGTATTTGACATTTTGATCTTTGAGCATCTTGAGATCATCAAACCAAGCACAATCTCTTCGCCATCTTGAAACTTTTGCCCATCTTGTAAACTTGCGAATTCGTGGACCAACATGCTCTACCTATTCTTGACTTTGTTGATTTGGAAAGCTTTAATGTTAACATCTTTCTTGAAATTCTTTTAACTTTAATACTTAGTCACTCTCGTGACAGTTCGTTTCTGGTATCAGAGTGACGGATCCTTCTTTGAACTTTTTGACTTTTATTACTTTTGTTACGTCTGAAGACGTACGGTATCAGAGCTTGCGGATGTCTCTGAAACATGTACTTGCAGCTTTCATGATGTATTTATGTTTTGTTCGGTCGGGGTATGAGCATGTGGCTATAGATTTGTGAGTCAGCTGGACAATCATGTAGGTACCTCCACCTCCATCTTTTAAGTATCTGACATTAAAACAGTTAGCAATATGCGTTGGGTTGAATATGCTTTGTCATTCGCCCGGGTTTGGTTGGTAGTAACCTACGAATCTGTGTGGAGTCGACTTGCGTGATCAGATAGATTCATTTAAGATAGAATCTTCTTGACAGGAATTCCAGCTGTGTCAGTATTGAATCTTTCTAACACATATAGTATTAGATTTCTGTACTCAGCTGTTCTTCATTATCGGAACGTCTCAAAAGAGCAAGCCGATAAGATGTTGATCTAGTGAGTTACTATCTCACGATTGTTGAATTAGAAAAAAATTTGATTTGAAAATCAACGCAGTGTTTCAATTGCAAAATTGTTTTTGTGGACCACACCCGAGGAGTGTTAATCATTTCAAATAATTCATTAACAAACCATTGATCCATGTCCTGGAACAAGTTTGATTCTTATAGAATGCAACCATCGTTTTTTCAGTTGTCACTAAGTTTTGATTCATAAAGACTCTCACAAGTTACCTACCATGAGCTTTGTTTGATGTGTCTGAAGCTCAGGATTTCCGTCTTCATTGTAAATACCTAGTATCACTCGGATGTTATGGCCAAACCACAAGGATCTTGCGTAGGACTTAATGATATTACATATATTCACATTGTGTGATGTAAACAAGCTAATTATGGACAAGTGTCCTAATGAGGATTAATGGATGATCTTTTGGATCTAGTCTCAATGTGCACTTTTAATTTTAGTGATCAGAGGTGGAGCTGAGTGTCACCTTTTCAATATTAACTAACTTCGGAGGTGAGAAAGTCAATAGAAATGAGTGTTTCTTGTGAGGTTTTGAAACAAAGTCTCTTCTAGGACTTTGGAGTGGCTGGGGGGGGATGCGGGGGTAGTTTGTTGTCATAGCGTCACTGGGTCCATGTATATCTTCATATTTCAAGAATCTTGCACTGAGTGTTTTGACAAGCATATGTAATTGACCGGATTCTGCCTAGTGTATGCGAGGGCTTCTTTGTTTCACCTTATATCCTTACATTTCTTTTTCATTCTTCACCCCTTCAATGCTTACCGAGAATTCATAACTAACCACTTGTTGGGTTTGTTTATTCACAGTGTTAGCTCCATCTCAGTCGGCTATTATTCCCTATTCTCAACTTCTTTCCTCCCTTTTTAATCATTTACCTAAGGACTTCTTACACTAACTGTGGAATTTTCCTGGGTAAGATCCCTTCGGTTTCTGGCTGGATCACTGGGATATGAATACCTAAGCTCCTGAACAGCCTTATAACTTCATAAACTTAAGAACTTGGTCAGGCCTTTTGGGGTATTAGTCAATTCATGATCCTTCCAAATTCTTTGAAAATTTCATTCAAAGTGTTTGTTAAAAACTATCAAAAGATTTACACTTTATGAGTTTTTTTCAATATCACCTAAAAGCTACCCCCTTAACATGTGCATACCGTAATCGTCCCCCATTACATGCTAGGTGTGGAGTGCATTAAGTCATTTTATTTGTTCACTTCTGTCAATATACTTAAGTTCAGGTTAATCACATTTTCATACCCTTATCCAAAATGTTAATACCTTGTTATTTTGGTTATCAATTGATTAAACCGTTCGGGGACAAGATGATTATCTTCTAGAGAATGGTATCATTTATTGCTACACCTCAACGTTTAGGGTTTATTAGACAGTGTTGAGTACAATAATTTTAAAAAATTTGAATTTACTAAGAAATTCTTGAATTTACTAAGAAATTCTTGTAAAATTTGTACTCGATCACATCTTATTTTTCACTAAAAATCTACACTAGTTATTAACATATTCACAAGATAAAATTATTTATGATGATTGACCTTATGAGAATAACATATGATAAATCATATGGTCCTTTGAAGCAGCCGTAAGTCACCCCCGTATGGTCTTCTACCAACAAATCTCTCCAAGCTCCTCATTAACCTTCTTTCTTTCAAGAGGTTGTCAATCTGATCGTTCTCTGTCCAAGCACTCTTCAGTGTTGCTTCAACTTTCTTTCCAAGTTATGAAAGTCTTTGCATCAAACTTCGAGGATAGAACAGATTCAGATACATATGTAGCTTGAGCTTGTGTGGTTGGTGTTGATGTTGTCTTAGCTTCCCCCTAAACCAACAATCCTTTCTTGAGTAGATTCAGAACTTTCTTGCAAGCCGCATCAAGCAGTCTTAATGTATAAAGCCCAGATATCCAAAGTACACAATTAACCCTTTCAAGAACTTGATACCGCAACACCAAAGTCAATTAAGTCTCGGATGAGCGCATTTCTCTCTTCAGGATAGTTATGATATAAATTGTAACACCAAAGTCAACTAAGTCTCGAATGTCACAATTATTCCCTCTAAGTAGTCGAAATGATAGCACCTAAGTCAACTAAGTCCCAAATGTACTCATTTCTTTCTGCAGAATACTGACTGACTTAAGGAATCATCATACCTATGTGTACCTCTTTTATCAAATATTTCTACTTCTTTTAAGAATAAGCTTAGGGATTGACCGTTTGAGGAAGCATTAATTGAATCAGAAAGAACTTTTCTCACGTTTTAAATAATTATACTCCTAACACTTCCCCCTGGGGACTCAAATGATGCATACTGGCTAATGACGAGATGTCTCTTCCACCATGTGATTGAAATAGTGCACCCGAAAGATTCAAAACAGCCTAAAATCAAAAGAAGCTAACCTCAAAAGACAAAAGAAGCTAACCTCAAAAGAAGGCCAAGGACACTATCAAGTATACATCTACTCCTTCCCCCTTGCTGGTTTCGACACGTCGGAATCAGCAAAACCTTATACGCATACATATTCGAGATCGTGTTTGAAGAATTAATAAGCTTAAATCTAGTCCGTGAGAATCAATTTCAAGGCTTTTAAAACTATGAAAGTATTTCCAAGCATTCCTAAGTCTTTTACAAACTATGAGGTGTTGGCAATATTGATCGTCTGTAGTTTAAAGCCTGAATTCACTAAGTCTCAAATTGCAAATAAGTCCATAAAGATTTATACAAATGACATCTAAAGCTCTTGTAGTTAATATAAATTAACTCCCCTTGAAATTATTATCCGTCATTATTCAAAACTTTATCCGTTTATTCCATGACTTATTTTGAAAGACTGTTTTAAAAGATTATTGGATGACAATTTCTCCCCCTCAAATAAAGACCCGTTTTCTATTTAAAGAGTTGTTGTCATTGTTTGAGTGGTCGAATTGTCTTTGAAAAATCTTTTTGTGATTACTGAAAACACTGATTCATTATGAAGACAACTTTTTACCAATAAAAATAAGATTTCTCTTATTTTGACAAATAAATGCACTGACACGTACATTAATTTGTATATAGGAAGCACGGGTTGTGATGCAAAGTAATCACAAGCCTTTGCATGGTCATTAAGTAGACCATGTCCGAGAATAAATTCCCGTTGAGGGTCAAGTTTTCTTTTTTGAACTACTTGCCTTTAAGATGATGACCGGGTTGCTATCTGAAATAATAGCAAGCCATTGTTGGCATGTTTTGAAAACATTTGGAACTTCTGCTCGAACTTCATTTACAGCCTCGTATCATTGTTGAATGACATTTCTAAGACCGTAAATGTTATCGATTTTCAGAAGACATGCCATTATTACCTCTTTTTATAATTTTCTCATTTTTTAATTTTTCTTTGGTTTTAAAGATTTTATATTTTTGTATTTTGATTTTATAAAAGTTTTCTGAAAAATGAAAAATATTTTTGGTTTTTATGGTTTTAAATATATACATATGATACACAGGATATCAGAATAGGTACCACCACTATTCTTCGGCTTCATCTGCCAACTGTTTCAGTATCTTAGGCGTAAAACTTCGCATTCCCAGCTTGTTGATAAGAAATTCAATTCTTTCTCTGCATAGGGCTTTAGTGAAGATGTCCACTAGTTGATACTCCGTGTTGACAAAGTAAAGCTCTACTACTCCATTCTCCACATGCTCTTTAATGAAGTGGAATCTGATGTCAATATGCTTTTGATCGAGAATGTTTGAACTTTGTTGCTGCATAGGCAATAACGATTTTGTTATTCACAGTACATTAGAATTTTATTGATCCACGACCATAGTCGGTTCAAAGCTGTGATCTCACCAAAAGGACTTGAGCACAACAGCCAGACAAAGCTTTTTATCTCAGCTTTCAGTACTGGATTATCGTAAGCGCTTTTTCTGCTTTTTGATGACCAGTATAACTAGTCTGATCTCCCAGTACATTGCATTCTTCCAGATGTATCGTAGTATCTTGGCAACCCGCTATGTTTCAGCGGTCTGCATAAATGTTTGGAGCAATAGAGAAATCTTTGGAGTACCAGATAGTCACCTATTTACGGTCCCTCGTAGGTATTTAAAGATTCTTTTTACAGCATGTAAGTGCTTTTCGGTAGGCTTTGCCTGATACCGGGCACACATGCATACAACAAATGTTAGCGTTGGTTACGGGCGAGTTTGGTAAGATACATGAGGGTGCCAACCATTCAAGATAGTGTGTAGGGTCTACGGCTTCCTTCCCTTGTGGATTCTTCATCCAGATTATGATTTTCCACCATGGGGAAGGATTACGGGTGCTAGGATTCCTTACCCTATTTTTTCAATTGCTTCTTAGAGATATTTAGATTGGTTTTTATAAAGATTGTCGGGACTTGTGAAATCTGTAGTCCTAGGAAAAATAATATTTTGCCTATCATCGACATCTTAAACTTTGAACGTATTATTTTTGAAAATTGGTCACATAATTCTGTTGTTGTAAGTCGCAAAAGATTATATCATCCATAGATTTATACCAGGAGAATTCTTTGCCTTGTCATTCTAATGGAACAATGTGGGATCCACGGTTTCCTTTAGTGAATTCTTGAGAGGTAAAGAAACTTCGAAAGTAGATCCGTACCACGCCTGCGAGGAGCTTGTTTTCAACCCATATAGAGGGCTCTTTTAGCTTATAACCATGATCGATTGTGTTGTTCCACAAAAAAACCTTTCCGGTTGGTTTGAATAAACTTGCTTCGCGTAGAATGTCGGTTACAAGAATGTAGTATTTAACATCCATTTGGTAGAGATATATTAAGGTGTGCAGGCCCCCCGTTATGGAGGAAATTCGAAATAGTTCTAGGTCTAGCCCACAATGAGCATAAGGATTCCCTCAAAATATTATTCCCTCTTCTTGACGGTATATCCGACCACGAGCAAACCAAGCGAGGCTTGATCTTTAGATCCTCCCATTTCATCAAGTTTCACCTTATATTATCCATTTTAAGGTAATAATCATCACTTTAATCTGGAGGGGAAACGGAGTTCCCAGACTTCAGACTGACTAGAATTCATGTATCATCTGCATTGCTTCAAATCCAACATGTTGAGTTAATGCGTTTTATAGTTCTTTGGTTTCAACTGATGTGAGAAAGTTTCTAATACTAGCCGCCCATATCTAAGTAACAAAATAATGCTTGTTCTAGAGTTGGAGTCTTATGGAAACGGTCTCTTTTGAGTCTAACTTTAATGTTATAATTAAATGGATGATCCTTGGTCCATTTGGTAATGTGTTCTGAGTTTGGAGCCGTAAGTTTGCACATACTATAGAATAAAACATCACGAAGAGATTGCTCCCGATTCGTTTTCTAGAATTGTAATACCAAAGAACAGATCGTTATTCATGTGTGCAACATCTAAATCATGATTGTCTTCTTCAACATCGTTGGGAAGGATAGGAGATTAAGTTTTGGGTGTTGTTTAAGAGTTACTAGGTGATGGTGCCTTTTCTTGGTCTCTTCTTTATTTTTTCTTCTTTTTTATTGATTCTCCTTTTTCAATATTGTTGGGAAGGGAACCTGTTGATACAGTAGAAAATGGAGCAACTATTCATCAATTGAGAGCTAGACTTCTGGGGCTGGGGATCAACACTTGGTGGAGGGGTGAGTAAATACATCAAACAACGATTTAAAACAATAGTTCTCCAATCACTTCTCGAAGGTATGGTACAAACGGTGTTTGGAGGGAGGAGGCGTTTGGTACGCAGTCCCTAAATGATTGGTTGCAGGGAGTCATTTCATCGAAGCGGGGTCTTGAAATTACTGGTTTTCAGGTTGCCATCGCAGTCAACGCATCAACGTCTACTGAATTGTTTATGATAATACGTTGGTACGTCGGTTGTAAATTCTAAATGCTTTTCTTTGTGGGTGCAATAGACAAATGAATATACCAATATCAGCCTATCGGTTGTAACTTACCCAAGTTCTCACTTCAGTTTGTCGGATAGCAGGGTGCCCAATACATGGAGATACGATAAGTCGGGCAAGGTTTTATGTAAATAAGCTCTTATGGTGTTTTGCCGTGACTAGACAAGACATTCGAGGAATGATTGGGTGTAACTTGCAGAGAGCAATCTCACACACGCTTATGCACATAAGTATAACGGAGCTATTTTAAATTGATAAATCACATTGTGCGGACAGCTTTACCCTATTTGCGTACGTTTACGTTCTTTACAACGACAAATATTTTGCTGGGAGAGAGAGCAATTAGATGTTTCATGAGAAGGTTCTAACCCTTTTCTATTATTCACGCAAAGTTTGATTAACAAATTCAGTTCCATTATCTGTTCTGACGGGTCGGACAGGTACTTTAAGCCGCACTTAGATCATATTGAGAAACTTGATTATGAAATCTGGAGCTTTATCTTTTGACCTTAAGCACTTAACCCATGTAAATCAAGAGTAATCATCAACAATGACGAGGATGTACTTCTTTTCATTAACACTTGCGACACGCATTGGTCTACAAAGATCCATGTGCAAAAGATAGAGTTTTTCTTGGTTGGTTCTTATGTTTGTACTGGATTTTATATTTGAACTATTATGTTTCAGATTTAGGTTTTGCGGTTTCTTTTTGCTTTTGGCCCATTGCATATGCAGAACAAGATGATACCTTTTAAAACTTTAGCTTAGGGAGACCTGAACAAGACCCATGTCTTGCAAATGGTTGGATTGCACAAAGTTCAGATGAGTACAGACAGTCGGTTTGTCATAGCCAAGACTTAGTCTTTGAGGCCTTTGACAAGAGACATATAGGAGAGGACAGCCATCATATCTCCAAGAGACAAAGTATACAGATTGTTGCCTCGAGATCCAGTCAATAGATCAACACCTTCTAGATTACGAATGAAGCAGGTGTGTTGACGAAAAGCAACTTCAAGGTTCGAATCACAGAATGCCCGACGGACTTCAACTCAATGCGTGGGACCTACCTAGAGAAATAACCTGTGTCCAAGTCCTCTACGTAAAGCTAAAAGCCTTTGATATCGTAACCATTCCCATAATCTGATAATCTACCATATCAATATCTTTGCCACGTTAATCATTTTCGAATTTTGATTGTACCCAAAAAATTTATTGACGAACTTTGGGTGAGCTGAGAGCGATCTTCGCTCATTAGCTTGGAATAGCCGGATGTCCAAATACCACCGAGAACAATTTGGTATCGGTACCTGCATTCATCAAGAGAGGAAGATGGAACATCGGAAACAATGGATCCCTAAGATTGACTGGGTTCCTTTTTGTTAGCAGGTACAGATTTCAGAAACATAGATTTGCTAACAGAAACATTAGTTTTAGATTTTCTAGGTTTCCGTGAGTAAACCAATGTTACGACAGGTTTAGGTGTTTCATTATTTAGAGCAGTTGGTTTCCTAAGCACTTCAGTAGTTGTGGTAATCCTAGTTAAAGGGCACTCATTTCTACTTTATTGAGGGTCCGACCAGTTAGTATCTCTTAGATATATATTAATATTTGTAAACCACCTTTCCTGTTGGTTTCCAAACTGTTCTCTTTGATGAATTTTTTCTTAGCAGATTTAGATTTTCAGTACATTAACACTTATTGATAAATAATCAAAAGAACACACACATCATGATTATCAGAAAGCATGCAACCATTACACTTAACACATTTAAGTTCAGAATTAGCATTAAGCTTGGAATGTTGCACATGAGCAGTTCTTTTAGGTGCAACAAACAGTCTTTTATTATTTTCAAATAGAATTTAACTTTCCTTAGGGTGAGTTCTACGATATTCTTCTAAGTACTACTTGGTGTTGCTGAATGTTATCTTTACTTTGTATCTGCCTGAAGGTTGTGATCTGTAGCATAGTAGACGGTTTTTATAACTCTGTAGAAGACAACATAGGTTTGTTAGAAACTAAGTTTGATGAAGAAGCTTTTTTTTGTTTGTGTTTCTTGAGGATGTGACTGGCTCAGTGAATCTAACTCTTTTGCCCTTGTTCTTTGGGGTCACAGCCACTAATTTTTCACCAGAATTGTTGATACTAGGGCAGGTTTTACTGATAGTTGTAAGCAAATCCTGAATTCATTTGGTATACCTACATGCAGATTCTAAGGGATGATCTAGTAGATAATTAGCTTTAACATGTTCTACTAGATCCTTAAGAACTGCAGCTTCTTCCTCAGTGTGCTTAATATAGGCAGAGTGAGCTATCCTATTATTCAACAATTTTGGGGTTATTGGTTCCACATTATTCTTAAGCATCTCTGGAATCACATAGTGAGTTCGTTGTAACCTCATTATCATAAAAACTTTTTAGAGCTTTTCCTTTAGTTTTCTTAATTCAGCCTTGAGAGCTGTAATTACCAAACCTTTTTCCCTGAGACGGAGCCCTCCTCACCTTTATATTTTAAAATATTTATTTAATATATTTACATTAATATTTTATATTAGTATCTATTTTAAATACAGAGATTTTTCATAGTCTTTAGATTAACTTGATTAATTAATCCATCACATTGTTCTTTGGATCAAATACGTGCTGGTTTAATCGAGTCATATAGTTGCTTTATAGGTCTGTTTCAAATGCTCATTCTCAGCAAAAAAGCTTTTGACACACCTATTGATCCAATTTCAATATTTTATTGTTTCAAATCTCCTCTAAGTTATTTTTATATTATCCCCCCCCCTCATTCAATTTTCACTTAGAGATTTTAATTCTCTCTTTCAACTTTTTATGTGTGACTGTCGTCTTTCTCTTAGGACCTAAGCTTTCAATTCATTAATTCAAATAATTGATCAAAATTGGAGCACTTGATTTGAAACAGGAATTGTCCCTCTTGAAAAATTTCCCCCTGGATTAAGTTGAGTTTCAACTTCCAAAGAGATGCAATGTTTCTTCAAGAGTGGTAAAACTTTTGAACTGTTTATCGTTAAATCTCTTTTTCAACGAATCCTCTTTGTTGAGATGATCAGTCTACAAGGTTTTTTAAGAGACTTTTCACATTATACACATTCACAGAAGCATTATCTACAGAAGAATTCATATATTATGTTCACAATTTCTTTGTTTATAACTTGTTTTACGAGATCGTTCGTTTGCGTTCAAAACTTGCATTCAATTTTACTTCAAGTTTTTTTATCTAAACGATATTGTTCCACAGCCTTGTTCCGTTGATGAAGACAGTTTGGACTTTAATAAGTTCTTCAATCAAAAATAAAAATTTAAACTTTTTTTTGGGACAAGCGATTGTGTTGAACCAAGTACTCAGAGGCTTTTACAAATGGAATTATTTCATCCCTAAAAACTAAGCTTTTGTATGTTCAAACCCTACGAAGCCTCAGTGATGGGCTGTGGCCTATGGTTCTTGCTTTGACAGCAGTCAAAACCTAGGCAAGATGGTGTTTAAGTTTCTCAAACTCGTATTAACCATGATGACTTTAGGAAGTTCTTTTGGAAACCTCAAACTTTGGTGGGGCTACAGAAAGAGAGGGATCTGGAGGATTATAATTCTAAGACCCAAAATGGCTTATTTCAGCAGATAATTCAGTTTTGTGGAACCAAAATCGTGTTTCAAATCTTGATAGAAGTTGGTTTACAATACAGCATCTTAGTCGACCTGGGTGTTGTAGTATTGACTTTCTTTTCTAACATCATAGGATCTTTTTGTTTTAAAAGCATTTTTAAACGACTCTCTTCGGCAAGCATTAGGGTCTCTTCGGAGTTAGAAATCACAATAATGACATTACCATCATAAAGCTTTGGTTCCAACTGTTGAGCTTTCTTTAGATAGAAAAGATTTTGAAAACCTAAAGCTTGTTTAGTGGTATGATCATAGAAAAACTGTGGTTTCATCACCAAGTAAAAGTTTATGCAGATTGATTCTTTTAAAAACAATATTATCTAGGTTGTTTGATTTCTTTTTCAATGTAAGCTCTCTATCGATGTTCCTAGATTCTTCTTTCTTAAAATCATTATTGAAAAGAGTAACTATTTGCATTAAAGATTCCTTTTCTTTTAAATTTTCAAAAAGAGTTCGTTTAAGATGATCAATCTCTACAGACTGTACACATGAATCTGAAACGTTATCAATACTCCTTCAATTAACATTTTGTCCTCCTTTCAAAACTTTAACCTGGTTCTTATATTTCAAGCTCAACAGCTTTAAAGTATCATTGACACTTTTATTGTCTAGATTTATCTTGGTAGAATTAACTACTTGGGTTTTTAGTTGTTCAATCACAGATAATATCAGTGCATATTGTTGTGCAGAAGAGTTAGAATTCTAAACAGCTACCTGTTGTGATTCAATCATATACTGAGAATAAGGAATGATATTGCTATCACTCTGTATTTATGATATTGTCTTATTTTTTTTCTCTTATTTTCAGTCTCTGAATGGTTCACAACATTCAACTGTTCAGAAGACTGCATCGCTTGTACAGCTTGATTAATCATATTGTTATTCACATTATCATGATTGTGTACCTTAGCGAGAGCATCTGAACCATAATGAGATAAATTCGCCATGAGAGCAACTTTGGCAGTGTTGAGTTCATCACAATCAGAGTCATATGCATCCAAATCATCAGCTTGATAAGCAACATTGTGAGTAATGACAGTCTGTGTGGCTTGACCTTCTGCAATTCCTGGATCTGCCAAAAATGCTAGTTCCTCCTCATATAGAATTTGACCATTTGCTTGAGCTTGTACCAGTAACACTTTATCCTTAAACCACGAATCATCCCGTTTTCTCTTTGGTTTAGTGCACTGTTTGGACATGTGTTCTTCCCCTTTGCAGTTGTAACAAATAACAGTCTGTTATCCCATGTATTTAATCCATTACACAACTATATTCTTTACCAAAATGCTAGAAAATGAGAAGAATCTTAGAGAGAGAAACAATTAGATTAGAGAGAAAATGGGAAGTTACAAAAGATGGGAAAGTAACCAACCACCCTTCACCAAGTGTGGTGAAGGGATATTTATACCCTTTTGCCATTTACTTGGCACATGGGCTTTTCTACTTGGGTCGGGCTTGGCTAAACTTGGACTTTGAGCCCGAAACACGGACAATATTAGATTACAATCCAAGCCCGTTGAACCCGACTAGCCTATTACAACACAAGACCTAGTTTGACTTTCTAAGACCGATAACATTCTTGTTTGACTTAATATAATTAAGGCTAACAATCTCCCCCAATGTTGAGGTCTCTTTCTTCAAACTTCTCTGTATCACCGATGACATTGAAGATATGACGTTTAACGTTTATGTTTTGCCTTGTTATGGTCTTGTCTTGTTTGTAATGGCTTTGTTCATTCATGCTTTGTGATCTTGATTTTGAGCCTTTATCTTTTTGACTTTGAATTTCTTGAGATCGTTAATCGTGGCATCATCTCCTTGACTGGAATCCCTTGATTCGACTTCCTTGATCAACTTGTGCTCTTGACAAATGCTCATCGTGTACATTCTTGTTTGACATATGATTATAAAGTCTAACAATATCACCAATTGTTGATTCTTTATTTAACTTTGAGGCTCTTTGATGGTGGGGAAGATTAGAATCAAATCTCTTGATGTTGATCGATTGATCCTGTGAAAGCTTGTGTAAGGGAGATGTGGTTTATGAATCCGGACTTCGTTTGGAATGAGGACATTGCAACAACGTGTCTTATCCTGAAATAAAACAAGTCAGTAATAAAAGATGAAATTTGGCTTTGTCATCATCTTGAGTTCGGTCTGATTAAAACACTCCGGTTTCCCGGTTTATAGTATAAATACTATACCAGTGATAGGTAGATTCAAGAATCTCCTTGACAGGGTTTCCAAGCTCAATGGTAGGATCTTTTAACCACAGATGTATTAGATTACCATGCGTGCTAGTTTCTCATTACTGGAACGTTCTCAAAGCAGAAAACACAGTAGAGGGAAATCAGATAGTTACTATCATTCTGATTTAGTCGTCAATTCATTTACTTAGGACAATGATTTCGATATCCAGTTATCACAAGCTTGAATCATATAAATCTTGCATAGTCTCTACCATGAGCTTGTTGATGTTGGCTCAAGCAGGAGGCCATCTTCACTGTGGAATACTTAAGTATCACTCAGATGTTCTGGCAAGATTCACGGATAATGCGTTAGGACTCTTTGTTACAACTTTGAACTTTGTGGTGTCCAACAAGTGTATTTTGACATTGTGTCCTAATGAGATTTATACTATGATCTCTTCTGGCTCTAGACTCGATTTGTGCACTTTTGGTTTTAGTAATCGGAGGCTGGAGCTAACTGCCACCTTTTCAATATCAACAATCTCGGATGAGGAAGTCATTAGATAATCGTGTGTATCTCCCGTGAAAATGAGGCAAGTTTCTTTAAGAGAAACCCGAATGGTGGGAAAGGGTTGTGCATTGCATCAACTGGGCATGATGTCGTCTATCAATATCAACAATCATCTTTGTGATTTGATTGATTATGCATGACCCGGTTTCTGCCTAAGGTGTAAGGAGGGCTTCTTTCTTTTCACCCTTTATCCATACATTTCTTTTTCATTCTTCAACCCCTTCAATGCTTACCAAGACGTCATTACTAACACCTTGTTGTGATTGTTCCAGTGTTAGCTCAATCTTAGTCGGCATTTTTCCTTTATACACATTCTTCTCCAATCATACCTAAGGACTGCTATTTCTAACTATGGAGTGTCCTTGGGTAGATCCCTCCGGTTTTGGTTGGATCGTAGGACTTATACCTAACTATACCACCTTATGACTTCAGATCATTGTGAAATTAATAGGTTGGGGTTGGGTAATAAAATCGAACCTAAAACCATTTTCTGACATTGTTATTTTCAAACACTCCCCTACACATGTGCTTCGAGATTCGAAATTGTTTAGCACTATGAAGGAAGAGCTGCATTAGATTAGTCTTAAAGATCACAATCGTCATAGGCATTTTTAATCACATTTCTCCCCTATTTTAAATAATGAAACCTGAGTATTTGAAAATACAATTGATTAATATTTGACATGAAAAATTCCTATGGGGGAGAAAAATTATTACGTCGATATTGCATGAATTCAATTTTCCGGATTGCACCCTTCAAACAGTATTGTGGATACAATTATTTTTAAAACTTGACATTGGAAATGAAAAATTGATAAGACCCATAAAATGTGAAGACGGAGTGAGATGCCTTAGTCGCAACATTGTTTTTAATAATTGAACATGTATTAGTTTCCACCATTTTTAATTTCCAAAAATGTGTTGGATACATAAAATTGACATTTATGAGATGTACCCAACACATTAAAAGGCTTTGTTTTAAAAAGTCCCCTCAGAAATTGATTTACATAAAATGACATTCGACGACTACCAATTCTTGAAAATTATTCGTGGAAGGAGTGTTGAACGACACAATTTTAACAAATACCACTTTTTATAAAGGAAAAAATATACCACAAATTATATTGTAGACAATTTGACATTGAAAGTTCTTTTTGAAAAATTGTATTTCATCGATTTTTAAAACTTGATAGATGACTTTCTCTTTTTTAGAGTAAGAGCACTGAGCGTTACATTCCCTATTACATTCGGGACCGAGTTATGCACTGAAATGTACATAAGTCATTGAGAAAATTTAGAAATGACATGTTTTGAAAGCGTTTAAAACTCTTGTTCGAACTTCATTTACACGCCCGTGTCGATGTTAATCAACATTTCTAGGTACGTAAATGTTATCGATTCCAAGAGACATGTCGAGAAGATTCTTTTTGGTATTTTTGAAATTTTTTTGATTTTTTATTTTGTTTTTCTAGGTTTTATATTTTTCTATTTTCTTTTTCAAATTTTTTTTTATGAATAAAAATAAAAAATAAAGAGAGAATAAAAATATTTACAAATCGAAGTTTTTCCTTAGCAAGAGTGACAGTTTGTAGTCGAGTGGCAAGTGGATGAAGGTGGAAACAGGTTGTTGTTGATGTTTATTATTTGATGCACCCAGTTAGTAGTGACAGCGGAAGACTTTATATCAACTTTATTTTCTCATTAAAAATATTCGTCGGGAACAAAGGATCCGAACAGCACATCCAGCTCATTTGAGTTGTTATGTCTAGCTGCTTGAAGAATTTGTTGACCATTCGTATGTGTGCGAAGCTTGAACCGTTTTGATTCAAAGTCGGTTTTGACATTGAGGTTTCGAGGCATTGATCTTGTTGTAATCAAACGTCATTGATAAATATGTGTACGGGGTCAGAACTGACGTGATCTGACGCCATCGAACATTGTGGACCGGGGACAGAACTGACGTGATCTGACGCCATTATTCTGTATCATCATCTATGAATCCACTTTGACAATGGTTTCTGAGATATCATCCTTTTCAGCAACCATACTCTGAGTTTTTCCTTGTCTGACATGACATAAGGTTATCTGTACTTAAATCACTTAAATCAAGACTTTGTTCCTTCTGAACATTGATTGATGTACCTGCACTTACATCCAGAGTTTGTTTGCATGCATGAATATTAGGGATATCTACATTTGAACCATGTGGGGGTTCACTGTCAACCTTGCTTGTGCAAGAGTCGAATAACTTTCCTGTAGGAATCCACCTAAGACCAACAGATTTGAAAATTCTACCCGTGGGTTTCCACCTAAGATCAGATCTAGGAGATGTTTTCTCATACACAGCGGAAGTCTTATTAGGAGAAAACCTATGTCCTGTAAAGATCTGTCTACCAGGTTTCTGAGTATGACTCTTTTGATCTACGGGTTTGTTACTATTTGTGGTCTTATTGGATTGAGTCTTAGCACGTGAATTTACTTCCTTCAGGAGTTTTGTTATACAAGCATCATGATTTACATTAAAGATACACTTATGACATGTAGAACAAACAAAGTTTTTGGAATCTAAAAAAGAACTAGAACTCTTAGAGTGATCTGCTTTGGGAACAGCCGTTATCGTAATGCGACTACTCTTAGATACAGGCAAACTCCTAGATGTTTGATTGTTGCTCCTAGGGTTTGGTTTGCTATCATCAGTAGTGGTTTGAATTCTCGCTGAAGTAGGCACACTAGTTGTTGAGTTCCTTTCTCTTTCTTGTATCTTTTTCTTAGCTACATCTAGATAGTGATTATGAACCATGTCATTTGAACTAAATCTTGGCATGTTCTTAGACCTATTCCTAGATGAGCTAGATGCAATCATGTGATCAGGTTTTACAAAGGTAGATTTTGTTTTCTTAGGTAAATAATGTTGAGTGACTGGTTTTGACAAATTCTTTTTCATATCAACTTGGGAGGAAAACTGTTGTTTTGACATTTGAGCCCTTTCAGATTTAAATGCATTCGGTTGTCTAACAACTGATTGATTTCTTAGTGATGGTAACACCGATTTCCCCAAGACTGATGTTTTATCAAACTTAGTTTCTACACTATTTCCTGTTGGAATCACTAAAAGTGTCGGTCACTTCCAAGTTGTAACAGTCTTAGTTCGTAGTTAGTATAATGATTAGATTAGTAATCTAGTC
>BQNB010074457.1:17582-31786 GCA_026074375.1 Tanacetum coccineum | reverse complement strand
TAAATGTATAAAGTAGGACCGCAAGATTTCTAAATGTATGATAAGCAACGAATACAATATTACAAAAGTAATTACGAAGTGTACTAGATGTTCAAACATGCAACATCCAAATTGTTCCGACATGTATACATTCGTTGTTTCAGTACATTCGAAACTGGTGAGCAGCTACTCACCCGAACGGGGATGTCAATCCCAAATAGATCTATTCATAACATTCGCGCTCGCTAACTAGCAATTGACAGTCATGATAGTGGGCAATAGTGGGTTTAGCTAATTATAGGCCGTATGAGTATAATGTATTTCATATAATTAAAACATCACATGTCGTATAGCTACACCACCACCTAATAGTTTTTATTAAATCTTTAAATGTTTAAATTAATTATTAACCCGTACTTCGTTAAATTAAAGTGTATATACTTGTACTCGTAAAGAAAATATTATTTTTATTTACTAACGCATCATTTGTAAAAATGTATGGTTTAATAATGATATTTCATTATTAATTTAATTGTTTTATAAAAGATTGTATAAAAATAAAAGTAATGCGCGCAAGTTTTAAAACTTCATATCTTTATCGTTTCGACTCCGTTTTATACGTTTCTTATGTCCACGTCTCCGTATTAAAATAATTTATCAAAACATCATATTTATAAAGTTTAAACCCCTGATGAACAGTAACTTTTACTGTTCATCACAGTTTATATAAATTATTTTTATAAAATTAATTATACGTAACTTGTTTAAATCATAACTCGTTCGTTATAGTTCCGTTTCTCGAGATCCTTATGTCCTTGGATTAGTATTAAGATAATTTATCAAAATATTATATTTATAAAATTTTAAATCCCTGATGAACAGTAGTTTTTTTTAACTGTTCATAACAGTTTATAAAAATTGTTTTTATAGAATTAATTATATATATCTTGTAAAATACGTAACTTGTTCGTTATAATTCCGTTTTTCGAGTTCTTTATGTCCGTGGGTTCGTATTAAGGAATTTTATCAAAATATTACATTTATGGAATTTTTACCTCCGATGAACAGTAACTTTACTGTTCATCACAGTTTATAAAATTGTTTTTATAAAGTTTATTTATATATAACTTGTAAATTCCATAACTTGTTCGTTATAATTCCGTTTTTCGAGTTCCTTACATGCTCACGATCCTTGTAAAGAGCACTATTTTTATAAAATATAAAACATAGGGTCTATAGTTCGAATTTCAACAGTAGCTAATAAAAGATAATTAGGGTTTAATTAACAAGTTAGATTACAATCATTTTATTTAAGACCTTGCACCATTATTATTACCAGTGTTATACGTATACCTCTACATGTATTTAGTCCTCTAAATGTTTCATGTCATTTGTCCATATGAATATCACAAAACACTTTATATAATTTTAAATGAATCTAGGTGGTGATTAACTTATACAACAAGAAGGTACAATAAGAAATGAATGAATGAATATTTAAATAACTTTAGATAGACTTTATAGAAGCAAGAGTAGGATGATGAACCAAGATGTAAACCCAACCAAGCCTCAAAATCAAAAACCCTAATCAAGAAAACCCTAATTATGTTTACTTGATAATTCCTTGTTTTAAAACCTGAATCACAAGCTTGCCAACACCTTGAGATAGTCTTAGTAACCTTAGAATTGAACACGTGGAATGCTTGGATCGGCTTGATGGAAATTAAATGAAACCCTAAATACAAAAAGGGTGCCGTGGGTTTAGGGCTCAGATGAGAGAGAGTTCTTGCTTGTTTTGCTTGTATGAAATGTAAGAGGATCATAGTAGACCTAGGACTTCCTTTTATAGCATCTTGGAAACCATGAAACAACCTTAAATGAAACCATGAGCTTGGAAATGGTTCTAGTACATGTGTAAGAGCTCTCCTCCTCCCTAGGAGGAGGCCCAAGCTAAAGAGAGGGGAGGTACACCTTGACAAGCCAATATTTAGGAATTAGGGTCCAAAAGGTACATCCTTGTGTAAGAATTCACATGTGTAGAAAAAAGATTTAATGGATGCTTTGCATTTCTTTCTTGTATACAAGCTTATGTCCGGTTTTTAGATGATATAGGAAGGTAAAATAAGTAAATTTTGGGTATTGGGTATAATCGTGGGTATTTGTTTGAGTGTAGATAGGTAAAGGTGCTTCCGGGTACGACCGAATGTAATTTATTGCGAAACGTAAGCGTTTTACGTAACCAACAAAAATAAATTATGAAAAGTTATAAATTATACTCCTAATAATCATATAACACTTGCTTGATGTAAACTTTAATTTGTTTGGTGTCCGTTTACATTGAACGTTGATTTTTAGTTTACGCGATTTAACTATAAGATAATAATTAAAAGCGAACGCGTAAAACTCTAAAAATAAATAATGGAATTTATTAAAGTTGTAAATAACCTGAAAATGAGAAATGTTACAGTCTCCACCCGTTAGGAGAGCCTTGTCCCAAGGCTCAAGATGCAACATTCTTCGAGGGTGCGGTTTTTGTGAAGAGGTGCGGATACTTTTCTCGGAACTGATCTTCGCGTTCCCACGTGAACTCAGGACCTCTCTTGGAGTTCCATCGAACTTTGATGATGGGAATACGACTTCGCCTTAACTTCTTGATCTCACGCTCCAAGATTTCCACTGGTTCTTCAACAAAGTGGAGTTTATCATCAATGTGTATTTCATCTAACGGAACTGCCAATGGCTCGTCAGATAAACACTTCTTTAGATTGGATACATGAAATGTGCTATGAACCCTGCTTAACTGTTGAGGTAGTTCGAGTCTATAAGCAACGGTTCCCACTTTGGCTAACACCTTGAAAGGTCCGATATACCTCGGGTTCAACTTTCCCCGTTTTCCAAAACGTACGACCCCTTTCCAAGGTGATACCTTTAACATAACTCGATCACCAACTTGAAACTCTCAAGGCTTACGCCTCATATCGGCGTAACTCTTTTGGCGATCACGAGCCGCTTGCATTCTCTGCTTAATTTGGACAATCTTCTCGGTTGTTTCATGAACAAGTTCTGGACCGGTGAGCCGAGCATCTCCGACCTCAGCCCAACACACAGGTGACCGACACTTTCGGCCATAAAGTGCCTCGAATGGGGCAGCTTTAATCAACGGTAAGTGTCCTTCCCAACCATTCCCAAAGTCTATCACGCAAGCGCGTAACATATCTTCAAGAGTTTGTATGGTTCTCTCACTTTGTCCATCAGTCTATGGATGGTATGCCGTACTCATATCCAACCGAGTACCCATAGCTTTCTGAAATGACCTCCAGAACATGATCATCTACCAGATGGATGTCAAAACTGCTTTTCTGAATGGTGATCTTCAAGAAGACGTCTTTATCAGTCAACCTGAAGGATTTGAAGACCAGGAAAACCCTACTCACGTCTATCGTCTGAAGAAAGCTCTTTATGGGCTAAAGCAAGCACCAAGGGCGTGGTATGACACACTCTCAAAGTTTCTGTTGGCCAACAATTTCTTCAAGGGTGCCGTGGATCCAACGCTATTCACACGCAAATCAGGCAAACATATTCTACTTGTTCAAATATACGTAGATGACATCATTTTTGCCTCAACAGATCATAATGCATGTTACATATTTTCCAAAGGAACTTTCAGATGTCAATGATGGGACAAATGTCGTTTTTCTTAGGACTACAAGTTTCTCAAAGTCCCAGAGGCATCTTTATTAACCAAGCAAAATATGCTCTCGAAACCTTAAAGAAATATGGAATGGATCTCTCTGACCCTGTCGATACACCAATGGTGGATCGATTGAAACTGGACGAGGATCTCATGGGGAACGCAGATGTCATGTGGATATTTCTCAAGAGGTATTTTGTACTTATTTTGGCTCTTTAGTTGAGTGTATAGGGTACTTAGAGGCTTTCTTCTGCACCGTTCTTCAATCAACAACAGTGCAAGCTTAAGTAACAAATTTGGGGGATTTTACTTCATTTTCAAGTTTGGTTATATTGGTTTACTTCACCAATGTGGCACGCTATTGCCGACAGAATACGAGGTTGGTAAGTTAGCCATAGAGTAAAAGGTTGAGATATGATCAGCAACTCTCACGGAATATGTGAAGCTACTGAACGTCAATGGTACTTCACAGTCTCAACAAAATCTTTCAAAGTTATTCAATGTCTTTCATAACTTTTCAAGATTGTTGCTTATGATAAGAACTTCTCGTGTATATGTCGTTCACGTCAATGATGTTCCGAGAGTTTTCAATATCCATCATTGGGGGAATACCGTTTGTACTTTGTTATTTGATTGTTATCAGGTCAGACCTTCTCTGGGGGTAGTAGTCTTTACTACTTCACTTATATGTTTTGTAAAAGTATTCTGCATGCTTGAGAAGAATGTGCTGATCTCTTGCATGTTCCCCAGAACGGATATTTCACCATGACTTGAATGTCATGCAACAGTTTAGAAGCAGTATTCAGATGGAATGTGGTTGACTATTTCTTCTACTAAATTCCGTTGTGCACTTTAAACGTCAACAACGTCAAGATCACGTCAGATCACGTCAGTTCTGACCCCGGACCACAATGTTCGACAACGGTACTTGAACAAGATAGTTTAAGTCCCAGTCCACAAAGTTAAGAAAATGTTCCTCAAGTTGCTGAGACAGTAACAATGTCAAATGAGCTGGAATTGCTATATAGTTTAATGTTCAGTGAATTACTCAATGAAAATTCTCTTGTTGTGTCAAAGTCGTACATATTGCTGATGCACCTAATCAACGTCAACAACAAAACACAACTCTATCTACTTCAACAACAGTTGCTACAAATACACCTCCATTGAACATTCAAACAACACCTGAAACTACAAGTCAAGCACAAACTCAAGCACTAATTGTCACTACTATTGAGAACATAAATTAAGCAGAAACTCAAAAACAAAACGCATAAGTTGAAGAAGACGAATTTATCAACATTTTCAGTACACCGATGCATGAACAAGGGAAGACATCTTCTCGTTATGTTGATTCGTCAAATATGCATACATTCTATCAACGACATCCTTCTAAACATCATTGGATAAAAGATCATCCGTTAGAACAAGCCATTGGAAATCCTTCTCAATCAATTAGAACAAGACGTCAATTAGAAAAAGATGGCGAGATGTGTATGTTCGCACTCACCGTGAGTCGAACCGAACCAAAGAACATCAAAGAAGCCATGGCTGATTCTGCATGGATTAAAGTGATGCAGGACGAAATTCACAAGTTTGAACGACTAGATGTATGGGAATTAGTCGACAGACCATTATGTCAAAATGTCATTAACATGAAGTGGCTCTGGAAAAACAAATGTGATGAAGAGAATACTGTAATCCGCAACAAAGCTCGTCTTGTAGCTAAGGGATACGGTCAACAAGAAGGAATTGATTTTAAAGAGTCATTTGCATCAGTCGCTCGGTTGGAAGCTGTCCGGTTATTCGTTGGGTATGCTGCATACAAATCATTTCCAGTATACCAGATGGACGTCAAGACAACATTTCTTAACGGACCTCTGAAGGAAGAAGTGTACATCAATCAGCCAGATGGATTTGTAGACCCACATCATCCTGACAAAGTCTCACGCCTCAAAAAGGCATTATATGGACTCAAAAAAGCTCCAAGAACGTGGTATGATGAACTCTCCAACTTCTTGGTATCCAAAGGGTTCTCCAAAGGTTCTATTGATCCAACTCTGTTCATTACTAAAAAGGGGAAAACATATTGCTTGTGCAAATTTACGTTGATGACATTATTTTTGGTTCTACGAACCTAAAACTTTCCAAAAAGTTTGAAAAACTAATGCACAACAAGTTTAAAATGTATATGATGGAGGAGCTGAAATTCTTCATAGGAATTCAGATCCACCAATCCCCACGTGGTATCTTTATAAACCAAGTTAAGTATGCTCAATAGATACTTAAAAAGCATGGTATGACCTCATGTGATAGCATAGGTGTTCAATGGCTACAAAACACCTTGATTCTGACTTGATGGTACTCCGCGATACCCAACGAAATATCTTAGTATGTCGTAGCACTCATGTACTTTAACAGCTAGTAGACCAGAATAGTGTACTTGCAACATGTTAATGTCTCGCTATCAAGCGAAACGACTGATGAAAACAACTCACTGCGGTAAAACGGATGTATGATACCTTAAAGACTCCATTAACATGGGTCTCTGGTATCCGAAAGGACACCGGTTTCGAACTAACTGCCTTTTCAATTCGGATCACGCGGGCTGTCTCGATTCACGTAAGAGTACATCTGGTGGCATACAATTTCTAGGTGGTATAATCTAGTCAGCTGGTCATCCAAAAAGCAGTACTGCACCTCAATGTCTTCAAACAAAGCCGATATGTGTCTTTATTGCAGGTTTCCACAGTTCTATGGTTAAGAACTCAGCTCACAGATTATGGCTTCCACTTTGATAAAATACCTATGTATTGTGACTCAAAGATAGCCATAGCCATCTTGTGCAATCCAGTCCAACATTCCCGTACCAAGCATATTGATGTCAGATATCACTTCATAAAGGAACAGGTTGAAAAGGGTATTGTTGAATTATTCTTTGTCGAAACTGAATACCAGTTAGTTAATGTTACTAAAGCCTTTATCAGGAAAGATAGGTTTAAGTATCTTGTCCAACGACTCAGTATGAGATGTTTGACTCTAGATGAACTGGAGGTTCTGGCAATTGAATCTGCTTGATCCATCAAACATCAATTTGTAAATATTTTTATTCTCTCTTTATGTTTGATTTATAAAAATTTTTGAAAAAGAAAATATAAAAATATAAAACCTAGAAAAACAAAATATAAAATCAGAAAATTTTCAAAAATACCAAAAAGAATTCTCGCCATGTCACATGAATCGTAACATTTACGTACCTAGAAATGTTGGAATAACTATCGTGACACGGGCGTGTAAATGGACGTTCGAACAGGAGTTTCCAATGCTTTCAAAACATGTCATTTCTAAATTTTCTCTAATGACTTTGTACCTTTCAGTGCATTAACTAGGTCCCAAATGTTCTAGGGAAGTGTTCGCCTTAGTGCGCTTACACTAAAATAGAAGATAAGTCTCCTATCATGTTTTTTTAAATCGTTAGAACACAATTTTTTCAAAAAGAAATTTACATGTCAAAATTGTCTACAATAAAAAATTTGGTGTGATGTTTTTCACATAAAAAGTTGTACTTGTAAAATTGTGTGTTCAACCCTCCTTCCTTGATAATTTTCAAAGAATTGTAGTGCGTAGAATGTCATTTTATGTGAATCATTCTGAGGGGGACTTTTAAAACAAAGCCTTTTTTAATGGTGGGTACATCCTCAAAAATGTCCAATTTTATGTATCCAACCACATTTAGTGAAATATAAAATGTGGAAAATTAAATGTCAATATTATTAATATACATTGTTCACTAAGGCATCTTACTCCGTCTTCAACATTGTGTGGTGTCATATCATTTTTTCATTCCAATGTCAAGTTTTAATAAATCTTAGTATCCCACATATACGTGTTAAAGGACTATCGAAATCTTAATTCATGCTATATCGTGGTATCATATTTCTCCCCATGGAATTTTTCATGTCAAATTTTAAATCAATTGTAGTTCCAAATACTAAGTGTTTTATTATTTAAAATCAGGGGAGACTGTGATTAAAATATGTTATAATCGAATGGATCTTAAGACTCAAAGAGCAACTCTATTCCTCACGTGCTAAACAATTTGATCTAGAGCACATGTTAGGGAGTATTTGAAAATAACAATGGACATAAAATGTGTTGTATGGTTATTGAGAACTCTAAACCCAACAACATATTTAATTTCACGACGATTCAGAATCATAAGTTGTTAGGTTAGGAAATAAGTCACCTATGATCAACCCGAACCGAGGATCTACCCAAGGACACTCCATAGTTAGAAATAGCCAGTCCTTAGTGAGATTAGAGACGAATGTGTAATAAGGGAAAAAAGACGCTAAGATTGAGCTACACTGGAACAATCACAACAAGGTGTTGTAATGAAGTCTTGGTAAGCATTGACATGGGTTGAAGAACCGAAAAAGAAATGTATATGGATAAGGAGAAAAAGAAAGAATCCCTCCACACAACTTAGCAGAAACTGTTCAATACAAAATCTATCAAAATCACAAAGATATTGTTGATATTGAAGACGACATCAGGACCAGTGAGCCAAAGCACACCCTTCCCAGCCATTTGGGTTCACTCAAAACAAACTTGTTCTCATTTGTCACGGAATACACACTTATCTAATTGATATCTCACCTCCGAGATTGTTGAATATTGAATATTGGTGGCAGTCTGCTCCACCTCCGATTACTAATACCAAAAGTCACAAATGAGTCTAGAGCCAAGAAGAGATCAAATTTGTAAATCTCATTAGTACACAATGTCAAAATACACTTGTTGAACACCATAAAGTTCACAAGCTGTAACAAAGAATCCTACGCATTATCCTTGAGATCTTGCCAGAACACTGAGTGATACCAAGTATTCACAGTGAAGATGAAATCCTGCATGAGCCAACATCAAACAATCTCTGTAGGTGACATCCCAAGATTCTATATGAATCAAGCTTGTGAAACTGATCGCAATTTTGGTCCAGTAAATGAATTGACGACTTAATCAGAAAGATAGTAACTATCTGATTCACTCTTACCGTGTTGTCTGCTTTGAGACGTTCTGGTAATGAGAACTAGCAAGCATGGTGAATCTAATACATTTGTGTTAGAAGATCCTACGCTTTGAGCTGGAAACCCTGTCAAGGAGATTCTTTGAATCTACCTGATCACATGTATAGTATTTATACTATAAAATGGGTAACCGGAGGTTAATGCAACCGAACTCAAGATGAATGACAAAGCCAAATTCATCTTTTTATTGCTAACTGTTTTATTTTAGGATAAGACGACGGTGTTGCAGCCTCATTCCAGCGAAGTCGGATTCATAAACCACATGCTCATACTCAAGCTTTCAAAGTCAATTAAAGAATCGTATATTGGGAAGATTGTTAGACTTATAATCATATATGTCAAACAAGAATGTAACAAGTATGAGCATGTTGGTCAAGAGCATAAGTTGATCAAGGAAGTCAAATCAAGATGATTCAAGTCAAGGAGATGATGCAAGATAACGATCTCAAGAACTCAAAGTCAAAAGATAAAGGCTCAAAATCAAGATCACAAAGCATGAATGAACAAAGCCGTTACAAACAAGACAAGACCAAAACAAGGCAAAGCATACGACAAACGACATATTCTTCAATGTCATCGTGTCGAAGAGTTTGAAGAAAGAACCTCAACATAGGGGAGATTGTAAGCCTTAATTTAAATTAAGTCAAACAAGAATGGTTATCGGTCATAGAAAAGGTATCAAACTAGTCTGTATTTGTAATATCTAGTCGGGTTTCAACGGCTTGGATTGTAATCTAATATTGTTTGTGTTTCGGGCTCAAAACCTAAGTTAAACCAAGTCCCGACCATTTTAGAAAGCCCAAGTGCCAAGCTAGCAAGGCATGGGTTAGAATACCCCTGTCACCACATTTGTGAAGTGTGTTGGTTACATTTTCACAACATTTGTAACCTCACCAATCTTCTCTAATCTAGTTGTTTCACTCTCAACTTTCTCCCTCTCTAAGATTTCTCTTATTTTCTGTGCTTATTGGTGCTTATTAATAAGTTGTGTTTGGATAGCTTATTAACAAGCAATTACTTGTTGTGAGCGCGAATGTTATAAATAGATCTATTTGGGATTGACATCCCTGTTCGGGTGAGTCATGCTCACTGTTCTGGTATGTCGGACAACGAACGTATACCATGTCGGATTCGGGATGTTGCGGGTTAGAACATCATCACGGGCAATGTTGGCAATTTATATTGCAATTCATACATGTCGAGCTTCAATGTTATGAGCTTAGGGAAATGTAATTACATTTTATGATGTTTGCATCTGTTGCATTATCATGGGGAAATCTTGCGGTTTTACATTATACATTTTATAAACCTATGAATTCACCAACTTTATTGTTGACATTTTAAGCAATGTTTTCTCAGGAGATCAATGAGGTACAAGACCAGGGATACATTGGTGGTCGTTATTTTGGAAGTCGTATGCATTAAAGATTTGGTTGCATTACATTTTGGGGATATATTTGTTATGGACTAAAATCTTTGTATTTTGAACAATGAACAAGTGAAGTTTCGGACTTATGTAACAACAATTTGTTAAATCCAATGTATCAGTTTTAAACGACTTTTAAATGGTCGTTCTTATATATATCGGGTGCTGTTGATCTATGAAGTACCACCCCCAGACCCATATTCCGTTGAGACCCAATATGGGGGTGTTACAGAGCGTCCTGGCCTGGCTGGACCCCTTAAATACACGGGAGGTCCCCTTAAAAATCCAGGGGGGGGAGCACCCTAATTAAGGACCGGCAGACAAAAAATCTCCCCAGTTTGCCTATAAATACTGGACTATGCCCCACTGATTTTCTTACCTTTTGCACACACTTTCTTTTTGTTCTAAATCAGTTTATACTCTCCTTTCACTCTTTTGATCATTTTTCACTTCAAAAAAAAGCTTTGTTCTTCCACAGTGATCCAAGCTTAAAATTCTTCAAGTTCCAAGAGAAGGATACTTCTTATCATCAAGTCAAGAATGTTATAGTTTTCAGATGGTTGTTGTGAAGTTTGTGTTTAGATCTTGTTAAAACATTGTAGTATAGTGTGAAGGTTGTGGTATTGTAGTTATGTATAATAGTTAATGAGTGATCATTTGTAAGTATAGTTTATATCGAGGTGATCTTGTAAGTAATGATTTGTTGTGTGTAACGTAGTAGTGTCTAAGCGTGTGAAGTTGTGAAGGCGTAGTGAAGTTGTGAAGTGAATGAATTAGTGAATGAAGAGAAAGGTGATTAGTGAAGTAAGTAGTGAATTGATTTTGAAGTAAAAGGTTAGTACATTTTTTTCCTCAAAATACAAAAGTTGTGTTTCAATTGGTTCTAGCAGGATTCGAACTCGACATTTGGCCTTAGTGTCGAAAATTGGTGTAAGCTTAATTTAGATGTACGTATTTTCCTCCGCCAAAAGGGATTTGTTTGACATATGAAAGAACTCTCAATTTTGGTGCTCTAGGAGTGAATAGGCGAAGAGGTGTTCGTTACCGCACCCAACTATAAATCCTTGTGTCGTGTTTATCTTTCTAACTCTTATCTCTTCTTTCAAATAGATATTTACTATTTGTAATGTTATATATGTGCACATAAGAGATCACATTAAGTTGAATCTAAGTTTTTATAAACAAACTATACATTAATTTAAAAAGCGGCAAACTATTCAACCCACCCTTCTAGTTTTCCACAAAGTGAAAATATTTTCAAATTTGATCCTTGATTCAAAAGTTTGCATCTTTACTCCTCGACGTTGAAAATATTTCATCATTCGTCCTTGGTTCATTAAAAGCTTAACGAGTGTTAATATTCTTTCAAATTTAAACTCTTATCAACAAAAAATCTTACACTGTTAATCCTTTATTCACGAAACACTCACGAAATCATTAAAGTTTACAACTTTCATCCATAAATCGACAAATAACTCTCAAAGTTTATATCTTTACCACAATTTCAAAGATCAAAAACCACAACACATTACTTTATCTATTAAGATCTTGTTTTTCACACACGTTTGCAAATGACAACTTAACAAACATCTATGCAAAAACACATGATCCTTTGGCATTTATGGCAAACACTCAGACTCTATTTCACCCAGATCAACCATCACACATTACCTACATGCAACATCCACAACCCAACAACAACTTTGTCCCATAACCTTCTTTCAACATGAACTACATGCAGCAACCAATGCCAAATCCCAAAGACATCTCAGATCCCGCAACTGCAATAGACATGGCACTTGTAGTCATGGCTAAGGCATTTAAGCTAAACGACACCTCACCATCAAACAACAACCAAAGAAGTTCTTCAAACCCTAGCAATAGGCAGATTGCACAACAGGGTATGAATATAGGTCAAGACAGACAGATGCTAATGGTTGAAGATAATGGTGGGAATCAATTTTGATAGTATGCTGAGCATAATGCAAATAATCAGATCGGGTACAATGCAAGGCAGATTGCATGGAATCAGTTTAAGCAGAATGTGGTTCAGAATCCGGGTATTTAAAATGTTGGAAATCAGAATAGGCTTAGTGATTTTAAGAGAGTGCAATCCGAATTGGAATGGAATTTTGTAGCAGCACGGCAGAGGGAGGTAAGGTAATGGGAACAATGAAACTCAGATAAGGTGTTACAACTGCCAAGGAGTGGGTCATTATGCTAGCAACTGCACAATAAAGCAAAGGAAAAGGGATGGTGCTTATCCTCAGATCCAGTTACAGATTGCTTAAAAGGAAGAAGCGGGGATCCAACTTAGTCCTAAGGAATTTGATTTAATGGCTGCTGCAGGTGCCTATAAAGAGATTGAGGAAGTAAATGCAAACTGCACTTTAAAGGATAATTTGCAGCAAGCATCGAAATCGGGTACCCAGACTGAAAATTTTATAATAATGAGATATTTAATATGTTTACTCAAGAGGAGCAGTATACTGAGCTACTCGAGCCCATTAATGAGCCACATACGGTTTAACAAAATAACAACGATGTTATTTCTATGAAATCTAGTGAACATAATGGAGGAGCAGTAGAAGAACATCTTGCTACCATTGAGGAAACACATGCTTATTTTGAGTCATTATATAATAATTTGGCGATTAAAGTTGAGAAAGTCAACACAGTCAATCGCAAAATGAAAGAAACGAATGCCGATTTGACCACTGAGCATGCTAGATATAAAAATCAAGAAAAGTGTTTTGAAATTAATCAAGAAAAATATGATAAGCTTGAAAGGTGTTATCAAAAGTCTGTTTATAAAAAAACAATGTCTTACTAAAAAGATAAATGCACTTCACTTAAGTTCAGCTAAACAAATAACGACTTTGAATGAGAAAATTGCATATCTAAATAACCAGCTTTCAAAGAAAAAGTCAACGGTTTCCTTTCTTCAAGAAGAAAAGAAATGGTTGAAATGTAATTTCAAAACACGCGAAGATTAGCTTCTTGATAAACAAATTTAACTAGAGAAAAAGATAAAGGAATTAGATAAAACTTTGGTAAAAACGGGTCAATCGTCTCAAACAATGCATATGCTTTCACCTAAGCCAGACTCGTTTTACCACACCGAATATAAAATGGCTTTGGGTTATCAAAATCCTTTCTATCTCATGCAAGCTTAGCAGAAACAACAGAGTTTGTATAATGGCAGCGTATTATTAGAAAATCATGATCCTCCTGCTGTGTATGATTCGGAGGAAACACTACAACTTGCTTAAGAGAGTCGTTTAAAAATGAAACAACTTAACAAAGAAATAAAATCGGAAAATTATGCAAAAAATAATAAACTTTTTGAGGTTTTTGTTTCTCAAAAGGTCAAGTCACGAGAAGAGGTGTATTTTTCAAATATTTCCAAAACGGCCAGTGTTTCAAACATAATTTCCAAACCGATTTCAATACATAATGATAAATTTTCGGATGATACTCTAAGTGTTGCCCAGAAAATTTTAAATGAGGTAAAAGACACCTTTGTGACTCTTCAAAGTGTTCTTAAACATAGAATGAATGCAAACATAACCAATTGGTCGTCTCCGTCTTATCAAGAATTTCACAAGATTATTAAGGACGAAATTGCCCCTATCATTAACCAAGTTGATGCTAGAGTTCAAAATTTCGAAATACAACTTTTGAAAGAAGCAGCTAATTTGTTCGAAACTTTAAATCTCTTGCAAAAGAAGATGATGAATCTCTTGATAAGATCACGGTTTTGTAAATTGAAAATGACCGTCTCTTAAGAGAAGTTGTCAGTCAAGATATTATGTCTATTGTGTAAAATAATTCTGTTGTAGAAACATCCGATCTCTAAACTGAGCTTGAACGTACGAAAGAAAAGTTTGAAAATTGTATCATTTAAAAGGAAAATAAATATGCTAAACTTTGGAATGATTGGTACAAAAAATGTGAGGAATGCAAATATGAAAAAAATTCGTATGATAAAGCCTATAATGACATGCAACAAAAGATCGAA
>BQNB010074456.1:0-16630 GCA_026074375.1 Tanacetum coccineum | reverse complement strand
CTTGTTTGAGAAGTATTTTGGAAAGAATTCTTACGGGATTAATACTATACGTGTATATTAAATTTGATTTACCTCAACCAGTAACCTTGAAATTCTGGTTTGTAAAGAGGTTGCACACCCTGGTGTTAATGAACTAGTGGACAAAGGAAGACCACTAAAGAGGAAAATGGTCTATGCTGAATAGATGGGTCATGCATTTACTGAAGATAAATGTCAATGCAAATAATGGGTTGTTTATGTGCTATCTTCTATTACTAATGTTTTGCAACTTAAATTACCCTTGTATGTATGTCTTGTAGTTTTTTGTTCTATGTATTTGTTATGTTTTGGATCATCAAGTTATACACAAAACATCTACGACACCAACAACACATTCTAGTGTAATGATTTATTCAATAATAACCAAAAATTTGAATCATACATTCATAAAAAAAACATATTTTAACAGAAAATAACCCATAACCAAAAAAGATAACCCCCAAGCCGACCTTCATGGCCTGATGGTGCAACTGTAAAGCTGTCGACTTCATCTCCATCGCCCTTATCATATCATCCTTCTGATGGCACTTGAGTTCCTGCCTTGTCTTATACGCCATAACATTTGTCGGCAAGCGTTGTTCAAGCTCTCCTATAAACGAGCGCCTTTCATCTATAATGTCAAGCAACTGCCTCGTTAAATTATTGATTTCAGTTGCGAGCTGAACCTCCCTCTGCGTCTTCAAGTCAAAATAGACAAGCAGTTGATCTTTAAGCAGGTCTGAATTTGCTAAGAGCCTCAGTTGTTCCAAATTCACGAACCCATTGTCAGCGGCCATTGAAAAAGTTTTGTTTTTTGTTAGTGAAAGGTGTTTAGTAAGTTAAGGAATGTATGTGTGTATTTTGGATATGAAGGACTAAATGCGTTGTGTATTTAAATACAAGTGAAGGTACATGGTGATTAATAGACTACAGAAACGAAGAGTCGAGAACGCAATTATTGCACTGGGAAGGTATATGTTAAAGGCGGCTAAAATGTTTTTCAAGGACCAAGCGTGCAAGAAACGTGTGGAATATTTATTGTGTATTTTAGCGGGAAATGGAAAACTAATAGATCATTGAGGGACCAATGGTGCAAGTTACAATAAATAAAAACAATTGGGTAACACAACAGGAATAAAGTCTCCACGTTTTTTACTAGACAAAAACACAAACAAAGGCAACATTAGAAACCCGTTTCAAGCATGACTTCTTCATCTTATGCCTTTGGTCCTACAGAGTGTAAATGTGGGCTTCCATTAATGATACTCACCTCTTGGACACGTGACAACCCTGCTAGACGATTTGGTGTTTGCCCTAACAAATATGTAAGCCGTTGCATTTTCTAGATCTTATTTTTTTACCTGATCATAAATTCTCTTATTTTCAGAAAAAAGGAATCAAGCACTGTAAAAGATGATTTTGGAATGATCCGGAGTTAGAGAATAAATGGTACAAAACTCAATTATATGAGATGCATCTGCTTCTTAATACCTCGCAAAGAGAAGAACTAGAAAATGAATTAACAAGCCGAGAAGAACTTGCAGTCCTTCAAGTTGAGTTTGCTGATATGGAAGGTTGAATGCAGAACTCGTGGAAGAATTTAAGAAAAGTAAAAAAAATGCTTTCTTTTGGAAGTCAACTGCAATAGTGTTTGGGGTTGTGGCTTCGTTTATGTTTGTTATGAATTAATTAGTTTGGATTTATTTTGTCTAATAAATTGTATGAATTATCCATGATTAGTTGTTTTTCTTGGTGTCAAACGGTAACAACGTTGGTCAAACAGAGTAGTGGTCAAACACCGTATTGGTCAAAGAGATTAGCGGTCAAACAGCTTATTGAAGAATTACAATGTCTTTGCAATCAATCATACATTCATGAAAAAACTTAAAGAAACAAACATTTAACGATATATAAACCAAAAGCAAAAAAGAACAACCCCACAAGGACGACCATCTTCCGTTTACAGAGTTATATAAAAATCAACCTCCTTATGGATGGGCCTGAAGGCGCAATTCCTTCTTCAGGTCAATCACCTCAACGAAAATAGCCTTCTGGATACGCTTGAGGTGCTCCGTTGTCTTACAGGCCACCAAATTTCTCGACAAACGTTCAAGCTCTTCTATTATCACACGCCTATAATTTACACTTGCAAGCAATTGCCTCTGCCTCGTTAAGTTGGAAAGTTCATTTGCTTGCTGAGCTTCCCTTTGCGTCTGCATGAGTTCCTCTAGATGAACAAATCCACAAGCAATAGCAATAGAAAAAAGGGGGTTTTAGGAAAGTGAAAGGGTTTAGGAAGTTAAGGTATATATGTGTGTATGTTTTAGATTTGAAGGGAGATATGTGAAGTGGATTTATATACAAGTGAATAATGCAATTACTGGAATGGCAAATGTTAAATACGGCTAAAACTGTCGACATTCTCATGCACTTATTATTAAGCCAAGGTGTGCAAAGTAGCGTGTAGCACTTCTTTCTGAATTTGGTAGGATAGGAAAAGCTCATCGAACATATGAGGATGGACCAACGGTGTAAGTAAAAAAACACTAACAAACCCACTTCAAACTATAGATAAACAATTTCAAGAATATCTTCCATCTTCTTATTGAAAGTGAAACAATGACTTTCACTAAATCTTTTGAACGAAGTGAAACAATTAACTTGTATGGTTATACAGATTATTTGACTTTATGCATATCATTACCAGTTACTCAATTGACGTTCTTAATTCATACCCGTAGACTTTATAAGTAAAACTCAAAATTAACACATTCTTCACACATATAATATGACAAAACATCTCCGATTATTCATTCCATCAACCAACACAAAACCACATTCAGCCACATAACCCATTACCTACTAAGAACATCTAGCAAAAAAAGCAACTTCCCTAAACTCATTTCAACATTGTACGTTAAAACATTAATACCCAACAATTAAACCTAACTGATGATGAGAAAACTTCTCAGCAAACTTGCGTCTGTATTTTCTTCAACCATAGCAAGAATTTCTTCAAGCTCATTACGTGACCTCAACAACCCTGGGATAATCTGAACAGACCTTTGAAACATTGGTGGATTATACCACCTGAGGAAGTTGACACAGGTTGGACTCTGAAAAGAGTCAAAAAAAGGACGTGTAAACAAACAAACAAAATGATTTGTTACATATTTTTCGATCGGATCATACTTACAAGTGTAGGACAACCATAGAAACGACAACCTAGATTCCGATTAGTCCATGATGTCATAATCACAGCTTCCAAACCACACGCACAACGAACCATTTTATAATTTTTGTCTTATACTTTGCAAACCATCATTTATAATACACAAAATCGAGTCAGGGACCAATGGTGCAAGCGCTAAAGGACAAAAAATGCAACAGTAAAACACCTGTTGGAAAATACAAAAAAACAAAAACAAAAATTTAGTGAGGGACCAACGGTGAAATAGTGACAAAAAGTTGAAATTGCTAAACTGGCCATCGTTGACAAGTCAAACTAACACCCGTTACGTATAACGGGGCTCGAGAGACCAAACGGGTAAGAACAGTGACAAAAAAGGACTAACGACATTGACCCCCGTTATCTAGGGACTGAAACCGCAATCGGGCCTAACCTTGGGGACCGACAATGTAATTTACCCTAAATAAAATCTATTTTGGCCTCTCCGATAAAGTAGTTCAAGCTCCATCATTGGCACCAACAGACGCCACCAGTCAAATGCTATGGTACCACCCCCATCAGTTGAGTGGTGAGTATATTAGAGCACGCTAGTTGAAGAGTGGGATTTTTTTGTATTTTTCGATTTAAAAGAGTTATCTGGTGCCTGTTTTATAGTGTGTGTGTGTGAGGAAGACAATGGTTTTGAGTGTTTTTTTCTCTTTTTTCTGTAAATTAAGAGAATGGATCCACTAAGAAAAGAAAATAAAATAAGAAGAATGAGAAATGTTTTTAGCTACACATATCAAATGAAGAAAGAGAATTTAATTGGAAATGCATCTCTTTTTGTCGATGCATCTAAAATGTGTGACTGTGATTATTTCTCATCATTCTCATTTTACTTTCATTTATTATTTGATCCTTACTCTATAAATTAAACTATAAAGGGTTCTGATGAGCTTGTTGAAAAAGTGGTGGTGTAATGGGCTTTTTTAAGAAAAAATTAAACTATAAAAGGGTTTGTAACTTTTTTTTAATTTTAGTTTTGTAAGTTTTTTTAAATGATATTTGTATTTTAATTTAATGAATAACAAGTAAGTTTGTTTGAAAAAATGTATTGAAAAATAGTGGGTGGGGTCAAACCGGCACGCGCCATGAAGGAGGGGGTATTTTGGTGTGTGCGTTGTGTGACAGTTTGATGCGGCGCTAAGGTGACAAACTGACACGTTCCGGTTGATGTCATGATACCTGATGCTCTTACGTAATGTTTGGTATGCTTTAATCAAATGGGGAATGAAAAAAAATATTACGATGGAATGAAAAAATGTTGTTTGTTTACATTTATAGAATGTAATGATTCATTACAAGGAATGACTCATTACACCAAAACCATTCCTTAGGGGCCCCCTACTTTTTTTTCATTCCATCTCATTTTTTCATTCCAATTTGTAATGGAATCAAATTACATAAAACTCCACTATTAACTAACATATTAAATTAACTTCTTATCATTAATGAGGCATTTTAGTCTTTTTATCATGATTCCGTTACGTCTTATCATACAAATCAAACATGATTAATAATGGTAATGAATTATTACATTCCACAATTTATTTCATTATGTCGGTTATTCCATTCATTTGACATTTCATTTCGTCCTACCAAACGAACCCTTAAGGATAAAATCTGTTTGGTTGTATTCCATCCGTCTCATATTTATATTTCATATTTTCTTTTCGGGTTGTTTCAAATTAATTATTCACCTTTTAAAATGGATAAGAAATTAATATTGAGTTTACCTTATTATCCTCACTTAAGGATAAAATGATAATATGAAATACAAATATCATTTTATCCGCAATCGGACCTAACTTTGAGGACCAATAGTGTAATTTACCCTAAATAAAATCTATTTTGGCGTCTCCGATAAAGTAGTTCAAGCTCCATCATTGGCACCAACAGACGCCACCAGTCAAATGCCATGGTACCACCGCATCAGTTGAGTGGTGAGTATATTAGAGCACGCTAGTTGAAGATTGGGATTTTTTGTATTTTTCGATTTAAAAGAGTTATCTGGTACCTGTTTTAGAGAGTGTGTGTGAGGAAGACAATGGTTTTTGAGTTTTTTTTCTTTTTTCTGTAAATTAAGAGAATAGATCCACTAAGAAGATAAAATAAAATAAGAAGAATGAGAAATGTTTTTAGCTACACATATCAAATGAAGAAAAAAAATATAAATATGAGACGGATGGGATTACCAAAGGAACCTTATAGGAATAAAATTGATATTTTGTATTTCCTATTTGCTTTCGGGTATGTTTCAAATTAATTATTCCCTTTTCAAAATGGATAAGAATATTATTATTGAGTTTACTTATTATCCTCAAATTGGGTTATTTTTACAACTGTAAATAAGGTTATAAATCAATTGTTTAAGCAAGGTTTTCAAGATTGGGATTCTATCCAGGAGCGTTTTCGTTTTTTTCAAGGACCGAGATCGTAAAGTCGGATTCAGGGTATTTCAAACCCCCACCCCCCCCCCCCCCCCCACTTTACGCTAACCCATAGATCGGTGCGGTCTTAGAAAAACGGAAACGAGTGTACTGGATACGAATCCGATTTGAAAAATGCTAAAACACAACTTGCAGATATATCCCTATCAAACCCTAACTAAATAACAAAATAACACCATCATCTTAATTCACATCAAAACCACCTTACCCACCCACACACCCAACCCCCCACACACCCCAACATACCCCCCCCCCACCCCCCCCACCCCCCCCCCCCCCCCACCCCCTCCCCCCCCCCCCCCCCCCCCCCACTAATCACCTCAACACCACACGCTCCCTCCCCCCCCACCCCATGTTAAGATTCCTACTATAATTTTCATTGTTCTTAATTGTTTTGTAATATTTTACTGACTCTAAAATTATTATAATTATAAACAGAAAATTATTTGTAACCGTTTCAATAGAAATGTTGTCCTAAACTATAATTATAAAATGTTTAAGAAGAATAAAATGTTGTTTTCTAATTCTACAAAACACAACCCATAAATTTTTAGTTTTTAGTTTGTGGTTCGAGAAATGTAAGATCGAATCGGAGTAGATCTTTAGATCCTATGGTCAAGATCGGGATCCTATAAGATCCTAAGCTTACAAAGATCCTATGTAAGATCTAGATCATTTTTGGGTTGCAGTATCGTAAAATCTTAAGATCCTAAGATCAAGATCAGGATCCTAACATCCATGGTTTAAAGGTAAAATTGTCATTATGCAAAAAAGTAAGAAAGAAAAAGCTGTAATTATGATGATTTTCTTAAATTGTGTGTGTTTTTGTCGGTGGATAATTATTTTAAGACATAAGGAGTAAGAGGGCTTTCCCGCTTGTGTGCAGCCTGATTCTCTCTCTAGAGGCTTTTGGCGAAGCCAAGTCAATTTATGGCCACCAACTGATTAAAAGGCCATGTGGTATGCCGTAGAAGGAAGCGTGTACGTTGTCACACTCCATGTCCTCACTCCCGCGAAATTGCATTTTAACCTAAGCAACATGACTAGCGTTCTTTCTTACTCGATTGCGAAAGGTAGTTAGCAACCGTTACCTTGTAGGACTGTGCTACCGGATTGGGTTAGCTACTTTCTGTGATCCCCTTTATTATCAGATAGGTAGGACTGATTCTATTGCTCCTCTTCGAAAAGGATTTTACCACTGAGGTGGGCAACTGTTAATATTTATATTTTTCTTGCAATGTGATTTTTTTTCTTCTGAACAATAACTCCTTCAAGTAGGATAAGTGAACCAAACGCGTCTTAAACATTTTATGAACCTTTGAAAAAATAAGAATGTGTTCGCTTATCTATTAAATCAACAAATATGAATAAGATTTTACATTCATTTACTTAAGAAAACGAAAATGAACAACAAACAACAAAAGAAGCGTTATGTATACTTTGATTATTTCGTGATTGTTTTGTAAGTTTATTAGTGTTCTTTCATTTACGTTCATTTAGTTTTTTAGTAAAGGAACATAAATAAACATAACAATCTCATTTTCTTAGAACAAATATAAATAAGATATCATCCTTTAAAATTTATGCTCATTTTTTTGGTTAATTGTCTAATAATGTACTAGAATTGCCACTTTATGTCATTGTATGTGGACTATTTTTTTTCCTAATGTGTCACTCAACTTTTAAAATCGTGCTATTGTGTGTACCAATGACCTACTTGATATGCTGGAGCAGGTTAAGTTAACGACCATTTATTTTTTTATTGCAACGTTAGTCTTTTATACTAACGACCGTTTGGTATTACTGAAAATTTTGATTTTCTTAGTCTCTTTTTTCTTTTATATTTTTAAACTGTATACTGTTTTTATACACATATTTTTATACACACATTTTTATACACACGTTTTTATACACACATTTTTATACACGGTTTTTATACACATTTTTATACACATATTTTTATACACACATTTTTATACACACGTTTTTATACACACGTTTTTATACACACATTTTTATACACACGTTTTTATACACACGTTTTTATACACACGTTTTTATACACGTTTTTATACACACGTTTTTATACACATTTTTATACACATTTTTATACACGTTTTTACACACGTTTTAACACACATTTTTATACACGTTTTTATACACACGTTTTAAAACACATGTTTTTACACATTTTTATATACGTTTTTATGCACGTTCTTACACATATTTTAGCACACGTTTTAAAACATGCATTTTTACACATGTTTTACACACGTTTTTATTCACACATTTTATACACGTTTTATGTAATGTTTTTACAATGTTTTACACACATTTGTATACTCGTTTTAAAACATGCAATTTTTATGAACATTTTTATACACTGGTTTTTACACACGTTTTTACTACATCTCATTTTTTTACATGGTTTTTATATAAAATGTGTGTAAAAACATGTGTAAAAACGTGTGTATAAAAACATGTGTAAAAATGTGTGTATAAAACGTGTGTATAAAAATGTGTGTATAAAAACGTGTATAAAAACGTGTATATAAAAACATGTGTATAAAAATGTGTGTATAAAAATGTGTGTATAAAAACGTGTATAAAAATATGTGTATAAAATAACGTGTATAAAAATGTGTATAAAAACGTGTATAAAAATGTGTATAAAAACGTGTGTATAAAAATGTGTGTATAAAAATGTGTGTATAAAAAAGTGTGTATAAAAATGTGTGTATAAAAATGTGTATAAAAATGTGTATAAAAACATGTGTATAAAAACGTGTGTATAAAAATGTGTGTATAAAAACGTGTATAAAAACGTGTGTAAAAACGTGTATAAAAACGTGTGTATAAAAATGTGTATAAAAACGTGTGTATAAAAACGTGTGTATAAAAACGTGTGTATAAAATGTGTATAAAAACGTGTGTATAAAAATGTGTATAAAAACGAGTGTATAAAAATGTGTGTATAAAAAAGTGTATATAAAAACGTGTGTATAAAAATATGTGTATAAAAACATGTATAAAAATGTGTGTATAAAAATATGTGTATAAAAACGTGTGTAAATACGTGTATAAATTTTAAAAATAATAAGAAAAAAAGACTTTAAAAAAAATCAATTTTTCAGTTAATTACAAACGGTCGTTAGTATAAAGGACTAACGTTGCAATAAAAAACGGTTGTTAACTTAACCTGCTCCAGCATGTCAAGTAGGTCACCGATACACACAATAGCACAAATTTAAAAGTTGAGCGACACATTGGAAAAAAAATAGTTGTTTGTGCCAAGTATAGTACATTATTACACAATTAACCCTTTCTTTTTTGTTAAACAACAAACAAACATGGAAAGTTCTCATCTATCCATCATCGATGTCCATCCTCAAATTATACGGTTTGGTCGTCATGCGGTTGCGTGCCACATCAACAAATAATGTCACCAGTAAGCTTTTATAGTGGTTGCCACATTCCGTATTCTTTACTATTTTGGCATATATGTCACTTATTATTCTCAAATTTACTCACTTATACACAATTTTTGTTTTGGTGTTCTGCAATCCGTACCACCGAACCATCTTGATTTTGTGGTCTGAAGCGTGCTTTATAAAAGAGGTATGATAGTGGATGACAAGTGAAAGTGATGCCAAGTAGACTAACCACGTATGGTTCATTACTACACATAATGAATGAGCAACTCAGCTAATTGTACAACTAATTGTAACTTAGTATATTACATTTTCGGCGATAATAATTGTTAACTTGTAATTTATAAAATAATATTTTCTTGATTTTTTGTGCGCATGTTCAGATCGCCTTTTTTTTTTTTTTTTTTTCCCCCTGCAACTTTCATAGTATGTTGACACGTGTCCAAAAGTTGATGAGATGTAACGTAAAAAAAATTTCCCGACCGACATGACATTTTTTGTTTTATTAGAAAAGTAGGATTCGGAGTTTGACATTTTTTTAGTTTTAAAAAATGTGTTTCGTGTATAAACTAGAAGGGGGGTTGAATAGTTCACAGGTTCGTTTTACGTTTTAAAAGTTTGCTTTTAAAATACTTAGATTCGAGTTGTATGTTCAACCAATCAGCAATATGAATCAACAAAGTAAATATCTAAACTAATACAAAATAACAACCACCTGACACATGCCTAGTCACTTCACTCTCCCACACCATCTTTATACACAGTACTTTTTTAAGGGGTTGTGTTACCAAGACCTCCTCTACACCTAATCCTACCTCATGAACCCTAATCCGATTGTATCTAGTACCTCTCTTGTGCGGTGATTATTATAACCCCTATTTATTGAGATCATCGCATGTCGATTGATTTCTAAACGAGCGCGTGAGACGATCTCCTACCTTGGGACCATAAGGATATGATTTATTTTAGGGTTTTCCTTTTGTCTTTTGTTTTTCGTAACCCTAATTCTCTTTAGGGTTTATTCTTGGCATGCCATATTCCTTGCATCAATTTAGGGTTTCTTTTTCGTTCTTGTTTTTTATTCGCCTTTTAGGTTTTTTATTCGCTTTTTAGGTTTTTTATTATGATTGATCGGCGTTCCAAGGAGGATGAGGTTCAAAAGACCTCTATCTCCATCTTTGTGACGAATTTTCCTGATAAGTTTAACGCTAAAGATCTTTGGCGGGTTTGTAATCAATATGGGAATGTCGCTGATACCTTCATTCCAGATAGGAGATCCAAATCAGACAAGAAGGCTTGGATTCGTGGGGTTTATTAAGATCGCTAATGTGGAGCGTTTGGTGACCAATTTATGCACAATATGGGTGGGTAGTTTCAGACTTCATGCTAACATTGCTAGGTTTCAGAGAAAACCCTTGAATCAAAATACCTCCCAAACATCAAAAAAGCAGGTGAATAAACATTGTCAAGGAGAAGTGCTGATGGAGAAAGTGTTTAATTGGTATGCTGGTTCTTTTGCAAGTGCAGTAAAAAAGGGGACCAATCTACATTATGAGGAGTGGATATCTAAAACCAGGCTTGTGCTTGATGATTCTTGCTTAAATCAAAGTGATGTGTCAACAACTTTGATGGGTAAAGTTAGTTTTTAACTCATTATCGAACTTAAAACCGGTTCTAGCCAATGAAGGTTTTGATGATATCAAACTTAAATACATGGGTTGTTTATGGGTGTTGATTGAATTTCATGCAAATACGACAAAGGAGAAGTTTATGGCAAATACAAGCGTGGTTTCCTGGTTCTCTCATCTTCAACAGGCAATGAATACTGTATTCTTTAAGGAGAGAGTAACATGGCTGGACATTAAAGGTGTTATGATAAAGGCGTGAACCAATAATACTTTTAAAAGAATTACTTCTAAATGGGGAGAGCTTTTATACGATGAAGATCAGGAGGAGTTTTGTTTCCATAGTAAACGAGTTTGCGTCTTAACAAAGCTTGCAGAGACCATATTTGAATCATTTAAAATTGTAGTTCAAGGTAAGGTATTTTGGTTCTTGGAGATTTCTGTTACACGTGACACTACAAGGATGTTTCTCTCTTAGAAGAAATATGATATGGAGTTGCTTAAGCGAGCATATATGCTCAACTTCAATCCTACTCGAATTCTTGTTGATACTGAGTCCAAGCTTGTTCCTGAGGGGACTCATATTTCAGATCCTACTTTGTATCGGAGTCTTATTGGTGGCCTACAATATCTTACATTCACTCATCATGATTTGTCTTATGTTATGCAACAGATTTGTCTCTATATATATATATATGATCCTTAGGAGCCTCACTTAGATGCTCTTAAAAGGATACTTCGTTATGTTCAGGGCACTTTGGAGTTTGGTTTACAGTTATATGCATCCTTAGGATCTTCTCTTATGGCTTACTTTGACATTGATTGGGTTGGTTGCCCCTGCTACTCACAGATCTACATCTGGGTATTGTGTATTTATGGGTGACAATTTTTTGTCATGGTCTGCAAAGAGACAACTCACTCTTTCATGTTCTAGTGAAGAAGCTGAATATCAGGGCGTTGCTAACGTTGTCGTTGAGACGGCATGGCTACGCAATCTTCTTCGAGAACTATACACACCACTACTGACCGCTAATCTTGTGTATTATGATAATGTTGGTGCTGTTTATTTATCTGACTATACATACTACTACTGACGGCATGGCTACTCAGTCTTCTTCGAGAACTATACACTCGCAACCATTTTTTCATGTTTTTGGCTTTTTAACTAACCGCTCTTGTTAAACCCCCAACTATACTTCATGCTATGACTTTTCAATCATTCTTATACTCAAGGTCAACCAACTCAAATAGCCATTTGATAAAAGCGCTTGTGAATTATTTAAAAGACTTTTGTTTGTCTGATATTGAAAAGAGAGAAAAGAACTATCGGACAAGGGCATTTTGGGTGTTCCTCCATTTTAACTAGCTTAGTTAGGATCTAACTAATGGTTTGAGAGGCTAGTTAAGGTACAATGGAATTTTCCAAGAATATTCTTAACTTAAAGAGAAAGGGTGGATGTTAAGGGGAAAGATTTTAAATTTGAATTTCAAATGTTTTAGGCATATGTTGGATTAGAGGTGTGACAAATGAGATTTTAGCAGGTTAGTTAAAGCATGTATAATTCAGTTTATGTGTTTTATGTGTTTTATATGTGTATGAGATGGAAGTACATGAGTGGTGAATCATGGTACTTGTGGAAATGAAATCATTTAAAAGCTTTGCGTAGTTTCAAATGTCGTGTACGTACTATGTATATGTAATTCATATTATATATATTAGTTTAGTATTTTATAGATTGTAGAGTACTTTCTATTTTTAAAAATAGTTAGAATCGAAGGTTAGTTTGAAAACTAGTTAGAAAATTCAAGGTTTAGCAAAATAATTAAAGGTTTTTACTTAGAATTAAAGTAAATGTATAATAAATAAATAAAAGAAAAACAAATATAATTAAAAGGGTGGTTGTGTGGATCGGCCAAACAAGGGAAGAAAAAAAAATGAAAAGAATCTCAATTTGACTACAACTTGTTTTTGGTAATTATCTTTTCTTAAGCCTATAAATACAAATCATAACTTAATCAAAAATTACTTTTTTTTCCTCTCCTCTCTCCTTGGCCGGTCGAACAATACAAAGAACAAAGGGAAACCCAAAAGATTTTAGGGTTTGGATTTTCAAGAGTTAAGGTAATGTTTTCTAAATCCTTTTTCAATTCAATTAATTTTATTTAACGTAACAATCATTAAGGATGTATTAGCTTATTGTAAATAATCTGTAATTAAGAGGTTTTGATCATCAAAAATCATTTTAGGGTTAATAATTAAGGTTATGAGTAAGTTAATTAGGGTTAATTATGCTAAATTCAAAACAAAAATCTGGGCAGAATTTTAGGTCATCTTGCGAGAGCCATATCTCGGTCATACGGATAGCTTTTATGGATTTTCTTGAGCCTAAAATTAACTATAGAGAGTCTAATTTCCAACCCAAGTGGTTTCATGAATTAAAAGTGAGTGGAAGTTAGTCAAATTATTCAAACAAGATTCGTTGTCAAAACTGAGTTTTCGGGGCAAATTCTGAGTTGTGTTTGTGAGGTCAAAAACCATATCAAAACATCTTTTTAATTAATGGGATTGCTACTGTTGCAAGTTCATTATGTTTAGGATTTTCTAGAATTTTTGTAGAATTTTCCTAAGTGTTTAAATGGGTCTGCTCAAGCTAAACGTTTTGAAGGTCGAATCAGGTCAAGTTCTGGACACTTTGTGATGTTGAATTTTTATAAAATGGTTACACTCACTATTATTTTTATCAAAAAAAATCATAGAAGCTCAAAACTCATTGAATAGCTATAAGATGTGAGGAGAAGAACCAATTAGGTGTTTAAGTATTTTATTTAGAGTCATCTTGTGACTATAAGAACTGAGTAAAAAGCAAAAAGTTGAGAAGTAAAGTTTGTGAGGTAATTTGAGGTTAGCAAATATGAGGAGTATATAGAAGAGTTGAATCGAGATAGGATATAGATTATCCATTGTTGTGATTGTTACATCGACTTGGGTGTGTAACCTAATCGATGGTAACATATGTGTGTATTGTTTTGTTTAGATTCTTTGCAAGATTAAGTGAAGGAATTAGAATTTGCTTTGCATCAGGTGAGTTTTACAGTCCCACTTTTTACTTATATTTTGGGATGGAAATGATGCAAAACTGTTTTTGAATTATGAACTGTGATATGTGTTTTTAAGTGTCGAACTATATGATTGCTATGTGCTATTGCTATGTGATATGAATTGTGGTAAGGCATGTGTATGTGAGGATGACATGACCTTGTGTGAGACCCAAACGGACTTAGCTAGTTAAGTGGGTCAGTCTTGCGCGGAGATATTGTGGGACAGAAGGGTACGATCCACCCGAGATATATGTGAATTTATTTTGTGATTTAATAGCCAAGCATATATGTTCGTAAATGTTGTTTTTGTTGATCGCGGTGTCATAAGTGAGTCTTAAACCTGTAACTCTCACCAACAATTATGTTGACGTTTTTAGCATCATTTTCAGGTGAGCAAAACGTGTGAAGAGTTAGGAAGAGGAGTTAGCTGGACCATAGGCTTGCATGCGGAGTCTATGATTTATCTGTTTTAGTTTTCATTTGAACTTGTCATGTTTTGTTCTTCATGCATTATATGTTGGATTTTTGTTTTGGGCGTTGTCATAACACGCTTTGGATCTTAAAGTTTATTGAATGTCATTTTTAGTTTTCTCTATTTTGACGCCTTGTGTTGTGATGATGCCTATTGATCATGCCTTGTGATTCCGCCTTGGCGGGGTGTGACAAGAGGAAGAGATACGGATGAGTTGTATGTGAGTTGGCATGACGTGATGTTAATGTGATGGAAAGGAGCCTCTTGATCATGTTTGGAATGAAGGGTAGAGATAAGATGGTGAAGAGGTAAGTTGGATAGGTGAAGTGGCATAATCAAAGGTGGATAGAGAAGTGTGTTTATTTTTAATTCGAATTTCAATCCAAAGGAGGAGAAGAGAGTGAGGTAAGTTGGATTAATGAAGTGGTAGATCAAGGGTTAAGATAAAAGTGTGTGTATGTGTGTGTGTGTAAAATTCAAGTTGGTTTGTGAGAAACAAGATGAATAGGAGATATGTGGTGGAGAATGTTTTGATGTGATGTGGAGGAGCCTATGTTGGGATGTTGGGGGACAAAAGTACACAAGGTATAATGGTGTAAGAGAATGTGAGTTTTCCTATGTAAGGATAAGATGGAGAATGTTTAAGTGAGGAAGGTTTAGGCTTGTGAAGGTTTAAGAAGAGGAAGTATGAGGATGATGGTGATTAGAGTGAAATCAAAGGATTGATTTGGGTTTATAATCACATTGCCAATAAGAGAGAAAAGAGTGTGCATATGTGATTATGGGATGGTTTAAGAAAAGAATGTTTAGAGTGTATGGAGGATATAATCATTTTTTGGGTAAGAAGGGTTTGACAAATGATTAAGATGATGTGTTGTAGGATTGTGTAGAAGGAGTGTCTAATCATTTATTGGGAAAGAGATTAACAAATGATTAGAAGGAATGTGTTGTAGGGAGTATGGTATAGAAGTGGTGTACGGAGGAATGTGGGAGTTTTTAAAACCATCTTGTATGTGTGGAAGGACATATGAGGAATACATGTAAGAGTTTGTAAATCATTTATAAGTAAAGAAGTGGGAAAACTCAAAGTATGATTAGCCTTCAAATACCATAAACTCAATTAGTCACTTGGACTTAATCCATGATAATTAAAAATGGATATAATTACTAATCATCATGATGCAAACAATCTAATTGCTTTGCATCTCAAGTAAAGCATATCCCGTAAAGGGAAAGTGTTGGGAATTATAGATTTGATGAGACAAAGTGAATAAAAGAATGAAACAAAAGGACTCAAACGCAAAGCTGGAATTCTTCAAGAGATGGAAGATTTTGAAGATTTCCTAGAAGATCTCCTCATTCAAGTATAAGATAAAGATCAGCTAAAAGATAAAGATCAACATTAATGCTGATTGAAGATTAGTCAAATAGTATTTAATGCTGATTTATAGTTTCCTAATCTTATTTGTCCTTATCCTTTGTAAACCTAGATATCTCTATTATATAAAGAGATATCAGGCGTGTAGTTTAAATGTGTGCACAAGAGAAAAGATGTAAACACAGTAAAGGTGTGTGTGTGTGTGTCTAGGCGTCAAGTCCTCTAATGGACACCTAGGGGTTGTTTGTTTTAGTCTTAAGAATCTATGATTCCTGTTACTAGTTAGAGTAACCGTTCTAGAATTAATCATCTAGAATTGGGGCTATGTAGAACGTTTGGTTATTAATGAAGAACACCTTGTTGAATATCTTTGTTCTTATTCTGCTTTGTTTTTATAACTTATGAACATTGATATTATCCTAGATAATGGTCTAAACAACCTGAGCTTAAATGATCCAACGATCTTTAGGTTTCCACAGAAAGGATGCGTTCACCCAAAATGACCTTTGATTTAGTTTGACCAATAAGGAAGTAAAACCCGTTACATAATTAGAAACAACGTAAACCTGGAATAAGGTAAAATGCATACTTTCATTTGATGGTATGTTGAAGGTATGTTCATACTAGGCTTAGAAAGAAGTTTTGGCCTTGGCTAGAGACGTTTGATAAAAGATTTGAGTTGGCATTTTGTTGAAAAATGGGAGGATTCAGTTTTGCTCCTCTCTAAGTCTAAACCTCATTTGGAGTGTTCCCAAATGCTCAAATATCATATACATACCTTTATTGAAGTTTTTACATGTGTCGGGTGCCTTACACGTGGAAGCCGCGAGTAGCGCGCTGGCCACGCACTGACGTGTGCCTTACACGCCAAGATCCACATGTTGATTCTTTGCTCAAGTTGTAGATCTTCTTTTTCCCTTTTCGTGGC
>BQNB010074455.1:0-31787 GCA_026074375.1 Tanacetum coccineum | reverse complement strand
AATACTGTTGAGTTTCTACTGTTAGTTATACTTAATACTGTTAGGTATAATTAATACTATGATCATTGTGAAAATTGCTATAGATTGTGTTTTCTTTGTTTTTGGACTAACATTTTGCAGGAAACGTAAAAGAAAAGTGTTAGATTGATGATGGAAAAGCTGTTTGGAATAGAATTAGAGTTAATATTGTTGGTTATAAGTTAATGCTGTTAGGCATAACTTACTACTGCTGGTCCTAAGTTAATGTTGTTAGGCATAACTTACTACTGCTGGTCTTAAGTTAATGTTGTTAGGCATAACTTACTACTGCTCGTTCTAAGTTATAGCTGTTGAGGATATGTTTCATAAATAAGTCGATTAAGGGTTTAAATCAATCATTTAATCATTTTCAATCAACTAAATCCTCTCTAATCACAAACCCTAACTCAATTTCATCATTCATTATCAAAACCCAACACAAATGTCGACTTTAAAGTTTGCAGATACTCACAACATGGTCACATTTTTGTCTAAACCCACGAAAAGTGAAGGGTTTGAACAAATAGTGGATTTTCTAAATGTACACCCTATAAGGTATTAACTGTCAATCCTACTATATATGTTTTTTGCATTGAATAGTTCTGGTCTACTGCCATGGCCAAAACTATCAATGGGAAGTACAGTTACACGCCTTAGTAGATAGCAAGGAAATAGTCATCACTGAATCGTCTGTTAGAAGAGATCTTCAACTAGAAGATGAGGAAGGTGTTGATTGTTTGCCTAATTCTATAATTTTTGAACAACTTGCATTGATGAGGTATGAGAATATTTCTCAAAAACTTACTTTTTATAAACCTTTCTTTTCCTTACAATGGAAATTTCTAATTTATACTATTTTACAGTGTCTAAGTCCAAAGACAACTGCATGGAATGAGTTTAGTAGTACTATGGAATCTACCATTATTTGTTTAGCTACTAACAAAAAATTTAACTTTTCAAAATTGATTTTTAATAGTATGATTAGAAACTTGGATAATGTATTTGGTAAAATTTTAATGTATCCAAGGTTTTTACAAATCTTTTTGGACAAACAACTTGATGGGGTGCCAACTCATAAGAGAAAATTTAATGTACCCTCTCACACTAAAAAGATTTTTAGAAATATGAGGAGAATTGGAAAAGGTTTTTCTAGTAGAGTAACACCTTTGTTTCCAACAATGGTGGTAAAAAACCAAATTGATAGGGTGAACGTTCAGCAATACCTATTGATCCCCAACTCGCCCACCTTTTAAAATCCTTCATCATCTAAACCCCAAAAGACTAAAACCTAAGGAGCTTACAAGAATGGACACTGAGATACCTTAGTCCAGTGTTCCTATGGAAAATATAGCAGATGAGGCTGTCCATAAGGAGAGGGTGACAGTTTGGTGAGGGTTGACCACTATGCTTTACTTGAATTCAGGCAAGACAGTGGTAACATAACTAAGACCCGATCCAAGGCAACACTTAATGAACCAAGTTTCTCAGGAACTAGTTCAGGTAGTGGTCCCAGGCGCCAAGAAACCATGGGGGATACAATTGCTCAAACTTGGTTGGAGAATTTATCTAAACTTTCTAATGATCCACTGCTCGCCAAGAAGGTAACTCTTCAAGTGTGAGGATAGTCTAAAACTTAATGAATTGATGGAAGTATGTACCAATTTACAATAAAGGGTTCTTGATTTGGAGACTACAAAGACCACTCAAGCTAATGAGATTGCAAGTTTGAAAAAGGAGGGTCAAGAAGCTTGAAAAGAAGGATAGATCAAGAACTCATAAGTTGAAAAGACTTTATAAAGTTGGTTTGAGTGCTAGGGTAGAATCCTCTGGTGATGAAGAAGATTTGGGCGAGGATGCATCCAAACATGGGAGGATAGCTGATATTGATGCTCATACAGGAATTACCTTGGTTAGTACTCATTTTGATGTTGATACAAATATGTTTATAGTACATAGTTGGTGATGAGGTGGTTGTTTAAAGTGAAGTTGCTGTTAAAGCTGGTGAGAAGAGAAATGTTGTTAAGAAAGTTGTTGTTGTGATTGATGTTGCCTTGTACAATTCTTGTTAGTACTGCTACATTAAATGATGTTGATATTACTATGGCTAAAGCACCTGGCAGAGTGAAGAGTGCAAACCCAAGGCTGAAAAAGGTGTGAATAACAAGAAACTAGAGCAGGGTACAACTACAACAACACGTACAACAATAATACCTGTACCAAAACCTCTACAGGACAAAGGCAAAGGGATTATGATTGAGAGCCCTATGGGGAACAAGTGAAGCCTTAAGAGGCTTGAACAAATGAGGCTTGATGAAGAACTTGCCTTCAAGCTACAAGCTGAAGAAGAAGAAGAAGAAGAAAGGCATGCCAGAGAAAAAGCTCAACAAATTGAGGAAGCCAACATAGATTGGGATGATGTTTTGTCTAAAGTTGAAGAAATGATTATCAGTTGGCTTCAAGACTGCAAGCTCAAGAACAGAAGAATTGATTGATGATCAAAAGGCAAGATTATTTGTACTATTCTAGAGCAAAGAAGAAATATTTTGCAGCTAAGAGAGCAGAAAAGAAGAGGAACAGACCACCAACAAGAGCTCAATAAAAGAATATCATGTGTACTTATCTGAAAAACATAGAAGGATGGAAGCCTAAAAGTTTAAAGAACAAGTCCTTTGCTAATATTCAAGAATTGTTTGAAAAAGCAATGAAAAGGGTGAATACCTTTGTTGACTTCAGAAAATGAGTTGCTGGAGAGAAGTTCTCCAAGAGGCAGAAATAGAGCTAGACGAGTATTTAAAGAAAGCTGAAAGCAGAAAGTGATGGAATGTAGATTATAGATGAGCATGCGTGAGTAGAACAGAGGGGTCCCCCCCACCCCACTAAAAATCAAAAGGTGGATGATGTTCAAGAAACAGCTAAAGTGGATAATGATCAAGAAGCAGCTAAGATTAAAGAGCTCATGGAAATTGTTCATGATAAAGAGGAGGTAGAGATTGATGCTATTCCTTTAGCTACTAAGCCTCCAACCTTTGTTGGCTTAGAAGATCATAAAGAAGGGAAGAAAACCTATTACCAGATAATTAGGGCTGATGGAAGTTCAAAGATGTACTTAGTCTTCAGTCATATGCTCAAAAGCTTTGACAGGGAAGATTTGGAAACTCTATGGAAATTGGTAAAAGCTTCGCATGGGTCAACAAGGCCAGAGGAGGGCTATGAGAAAGTGTTATGGGGTGATCTAAGTTATATGTTTAAACCTCAATGTAGAAGTTTTGTTTGGAGAAATCAACAAGACTAAAGAGTGTTGGAATGGGAAGAAACTATATGACTCCTGTAGTTGTGGAGTTCATTCATTGAGGATGCAACATGTGTACATTCATATGTTGGTAGAGAAGAGATATCCCCTTAAACCATCTACAATTACAGATATGCTGAACAAGAAGCTTCAGGTTGATTATTTAAATGAAATGGCATATCAGCTTCTTAAACTTCTCACAAAACAGCTTAAGAATCAATGAAGTGTTTGGAAGCATCCTCCTGGTGATTAATGAAGCTTTCAATGAAGAAACTTGAGATTTTGAAGAAGAATATCAAGTTTAGGGGAGGATTGTTGGGATTAAAAGACTTCTTGATGATCTTAGAGTTACTGCTGCTCAGGTTTGTGTTACTGCTGCTAAGCTAAAGTTAGTGTTGTTCATTAACTTTAATGAAAAATATGCTAAGTAGTTAGTGCTGCTAGTATAAAGTTAGTACTGCTAGTTCACAGTTACTACTGTTAGTATATATTAGTACTGCTAGTATAAAGTTAGTACTGCTAGTGTAAAGTTAGTACTGCTGGTGAAGATTGAAGAAAATATTCTAAGTAGTTACTACTGCTTGTGCTCAGTTAATGCTGCTGGTGTATAAGTTACTACTGCTCAAAGATTAAGACTGCTGAAAGAGTTTCTACTGTCAGAGAAAGGATAAAGACAGAAGAAAGGATAAAGATTGTTTGGAGATCAAGATTACTTACGTGATAAGTATTAGTTATTTATAGAATAGATCATAGAGAATATTCTAAGTCTTAGGAATATATTGTAAATCGACTAGGACTCCTTGGTGTATAAAAGGAGGTCCTAGCGTATAGAGTTTAATATGTTTTTTTTATGTTTTTCACGATTTGATAAGTGTTATTCATAGCTTTAAGGTTTTGTAACCCTAATACTAGGAGAGTATTTGTATTATTCTTAATAATATTGGAGCTTTTATTGTTTGTTGAATTGTGATCTTGTGTTACTGTTTCATTAAGAATTCTTCTAAATATTAAAGATTAGATTCCGCATAATTTTTAATACATTTAAACAAAGTTTTTCTACTAGAGTTGTGTTAGATTTATCTAATATAACTAAACCTTAAACAAGCTTAAGGATTTTGATCTATTAAAGTGGGATTCAACAAGAGGTATTCTACTCCTAGGACAACAAAGATGTTCAGAATTTCATAGCCACAATGTTTCTAAACTTGGATCAACTAGAAAATCAACTTAACAAAGAAGAATTTCAAGAAAAGAGATCCATGGCTACTTTTAGAGTACTCAAGACACAGTTTCAGAAGTTTATAAATTCATGATTTTCTATGGATGATGATGATGGTCTAATGACATGCAAGTACTTTCTAGCATACACTCAAACTAAGGTTCAACAATTCTATGATACATTGATCCAACACATAGAATCTGTTAAGAAGTCAATTGATGAAAGAGAACAGCATAAACAAGAGTATCACAACAAGGTGAACGAAAGACAGACGCATACAACAGAGGGAAAGGTTGATATGTGTAAAGCATTAGATGCTAGTTTGGTTGACATAGAAAGCAGTAGGACAAAATCAGGAGAGCAAGATACAAGCAGCAGATTAGGGAATGACACATATGCTGATGATGTAGATATCAGACCCATATATGATGAAGAGCTAATGGCTGAGGTACAATCGACTGCTGAAATCAATGTATTTGCTATAGGACAACAATATGCTGAGCAACCTAAATTTAATAATAAAGGAGAGGTTGACCAGAATGCTGAACAATGTCATAACATATGTCATTTGCCTACTAAGTTAATTGATAACCAGATAACTAAACTCTCAAATCAATCTCTCAAATCTGAAAATATTTGTCTCAAAAAGACTGTTGCCCAGTTTGAACAAGATTTTTAAAAATTTAAAGCACATCGCATTAATCTTGAACTTAAATTGCAAAACAATGTTTTAAAATCTGGGAAACATGGTCAATTTTTGAATGGAAAAAGTAATGAAGCAAAAGTTACATATGACATAGATGAAATTGAAACAATAAACATCAAATTAGATCATAGTGTGGCTAAATTACTTGCAGAGAATGAGTAGTTACATAAGGAAAAAGAGCATTTGAAACAGACTTACAAAGATCTTTATGATTCTATCAAAAAGACACGAGTTCAGACAAAAGACCAGAATGACTCTCTAATTGCATAACTGAACAAAAAGTCTATTGAAAATGCTGATTTGAAAGCTCAGATTCAAGAAAAGGTTTTTGCTACTGCAGCTTTGAAAAATGAATTAAGAAAGCTAAAAGGAAATAGTGTGGACACTAAGTTTGCAAAACCATCAATCTTGGGGAAACCGATTTTACAGCCACTTAAAAACCAATCAGTTGTTAGACAACCGACTACGTTTAAGTCTGAATGACCTAGAATTTCAAAACCACGGTTTGCCTTCTAAGTTTATGTGGAAAATGATTTGTCAAAACCAGTCAATCCTCATTATTTGCCTAAAGTTCTAGAATCTGTTTTTGCAAAACCTAATCACGTGATTGCATCTAGCGAATTTAGGAATAGTTCAAAGAACATGCCAAGATTTAGTTCAAATTACATGGTTCATAATCACTATCTAGAAGAGCTAGGAAAAAGACACAACAAAAGGTAGGAATTTAGAACCTAGGGAAGTGCCCTCTGGTAGATCAAAAAGCACAACTAATGATAACAAACCAAAACCTAAGATCAAGAACCAAAAGTCTAGGAATTGGCATGCATCTGAGAGTAGTTGCGTAACTGTGATAACCGGTAATTTGCCCAGGGTTAAGCATTATAAAATATTATAATTTTGTATTTTAAAGTCTTTCGATCTTGTTAGTTTTCCCGATGAAAGCTGAAAAGTTAACTTCAGTTGACTATTTTGCATAAAACGGTTACGGTTTAACCGAGAGTTTGATGGAGTTTTGAATCTTGGTAGAGAATCACTTTTGATTCGTCTTTTCATTTCAGAGTATTTCGTTGGTATTTTAAGTAATTCCGGGAAGCTTTCTCGTGATTTTCTGAAAATCGTCACGCAGCGCGTACCGGCACGACAGTTGTTTAGAAATAATTTTAAGTGATTCGGAAGTGTGTAATGAGCTTATTTATTTAAATAAATTCACGATTTTGGAAAACGTTGGTTTAAAACGTAAATCGTTGGTGTGTGATTTGGAAGTTTTCAGAAAAAAATGGTTATTTTCGTGAAGTTCGGTAAAAGACCGTTACGGTCGTTAAAGTGTAAATTTTGAGCAAGTTGGTTTTGATAAAGCATATTTTGGGGATTTAAGATCTTTTCATAATTGTGAGGATGGTTTGGTTGAGTTTTTAACAAAAATTCATGTTTTCGGTCCTGACCCGGTCGGCAACGTCTAAATAGATTTTTTGTAGTAGATTAAAGTGATATGTGTCATATAAATAACCTAGATTTATGGAAAAGTGATTTTAAACGCAATGGAAATATTAACTAAACTTGGGTAACGTTTTAAATCATCAAACTTTGAGCTTTTAAGTGATCCCGACACAAAAAGAAGAACCCGAGACCCTCCTAGGATCCCAATAGGATGAGATAAGCCATGAGGGGGCAAGATGGCTATTTTCTAGCAACATTGACTCAACTAGTACCCTTATATTCTCCACCACCTCAAACATTGTTATTCATTCATTCATTTTGAAATCAAACAAAAAAAATCTCTCTCTTCTTTATTTCTCTATTTCGGACGAGCACCAAGGGAACAAGAAACATTGATTTTTAAAGTTTACCAAGAACACGAGGTTAAAAGATCGATAGTGGGTTGATATAGATAGACGCGCGTTATAGAAAAAGGTTTTTGGGTCTTTCTCTTGCGTCAAAATCGAACCAAACTCGCCAAAAATTGTAAGTTTTCTAAATTTGATTTAAGTTGTACTTCTATGTTTATTATGGTGTCTTAATACTAGTTGTACAAGTTGATCGTCATACAAATCGAATCTTGGAAACAAAAAGTGTATAAAAGGGGTGTTTGTTTGCGTCAAACTCGAAAAAAAATAGAGCAAGGGTCGAAAGTTTGGATATTTTGGTTGTGGTGGTATTTTTATAATTTTTGTCAAATACTATTTGGGTTTATTTTGAAAGATGCTTAAAAATAAGCATAGTAAGAGCTTATGTGGTCGTTTGGGCTTTGGTTGGTTTCGGAAAAAGAAAGAAAAGAAGGAAAAATATTAGGCTTGGCCCATTTGATTTGTTTCGGCTTATAGGCTTATAGCTTATTTGATTTTGAGCTTATTAAGCTTTGGCTTATTTGAGTTTAGCTTATTTTTGGTTTCGGCTTATATAAAAGCTTATTATGTTTTGACGTATTTTGATTATGGCTTATCTAGTTAGGCTTATTTTCGATTTATATATTTTAGCTTATAGCTTAATGGTTTCGGCTTGTATATTTTTGACTTCTAGCCTATGATGATTTCGGCTTATGTTTTGGGCTTGTGGCTTAATGGGCTTCGGCCCATTTGAATTGTCATACGGACTAATATATTTTCATGGTTTTGGGCTTAAGTTTAGGCTTCGGCCAAATAAAGTATAACTATTAGTATTTTTATTATAAAGTTAACAGGCTTACTTTAAACTATAATGGATCTTAAGGCCCAATAAGTGAAAACTAGTGGGTTAGTACGATTAAAGTTGATTTTTTTAAAAGTGAAACATGTTTCGTGTCAATATTGAAGGTCGATGGAGGAAATACGATTTGTTAAAGTATTTTGAGATATAGAATTTGACGTTTAGTCGGAGGTTTTGGTGAGAATTGGAAAAAGTATTTGGACTTGAGAATTTGGGAAAAAGTGTTTAGAATAGAGATTTTAAAATCTAGGAAATCTTGTATAAGTGAACGGGTCATGCCGAAATTTTGTAAAAATCCCACACTTAGAAAAATATTGTGAAAACTTATTTTGTGTCGATTCGGTTAAAGGACGAAACGTGACTTTCGATAAACTTTAAGTGCCGATCAAGCGTGGTTATGTTAAAATGACAAGGTTTTATAATTACCCTTTTTAGCCGATAAAGAGACGAAAATAATAAAATATTATTATTTTTATTATTATAAAATATATTTAATTATATGTATACGACTTTATACGTTGCGGAATGTTAATCCGTTATTTTTATCTCTAACTCAAAAACAAACCCACCTTATTTCTGTAGATTTTCTTGGATTGTTTGATCGTTTGTCCCGTTTCAACGGTGATCAATGTTTTGGATAAAATAAGGTTGATGTCACGCTTAGCCCATGTGTTTTGAGCCTTTTTGAGTAATTCACCACACAACCATAATACGGGATAACGGTTTTGGTTACGAGATAATGGTTTTGGTAAAAGATAACGGTTTTTGTTACGAGATAACGGTTTTGGTAAAAGATAACGTGTTTGTTACGAGATAACGATTTTGGTAAAAGATAACGATTTTGGTTATGAGATAACAATTTTGGTAAAAGATAACGTTTTTGTTACGAGATAACGATTTTGATATGAGATAATAATTTTGAGATTAAGAGTAAAAGTTTTGTGATAAGGAAAGAGGTTTTGTAACGGAATTGAGAATTTTGGTGTGAGTAAAGACGAATATTTATACAATAAGACAACTTTGTACAAACATTAACAACGTGTCGTAAACGTTTAGGTCGTGGCCGGGTACTGTTGTGCGCTTGCGTTGAGATTATTTGTGGTTTGAGTTTGAGATTTGTGCAATTGCATTATTTGCTACTGAGGTGAGTTCTCGTAGCCCCATTTTTCTACTGTTTTTCCGTTGGGGGAAAATGATACTCAAATGTGTTTTAAACTGTTTTGAAATTTGATTGTGCGAAACGTGGTTTTGTTTTTGGGACAAATATGTGCTTATGATTGCTATGTGAATATATGTGATGTGATTTTACTTACGTGTACTGTGTTTGGCACGGCAAGGGCTTTGGTTTTACTTGCATGTACTGTGTTTGTCATGTAAGGGTTTTGGGTCCTGCCCAAATATAGTGTTCCAGCTGGTAGGCCCTTTAGGTGCGTAAGTGACAAATTTGCTACCTGACTAGCGGTGATGCTAGGGCATGGTTCGACTAGCGGGTAAGCTAGGTCGAGTCAATATTGAAGGTCGATGGAGGAAATGCGATTTGTTAAAGTATATTGAGATATAGAATTTGGCATTTAGTCGGAGGTTTTGGTGAGAATTGGGAAAAGTATTTGGACTTGAAAATTTGGGAAAAAGTGTTTAGAATTGAGATTTTAAAATCTAGGAAATCTTGTATAAGCGAACGGGTCATGCCAAAATTTTATAAAAATCCCACACTTAGAAAAATATTGTGAAAACTTATTTTGTGTCGATTCGGTTGAAGGACGAAACATGACTTTCGATAAATTTTAAGTGTCGAGATTTAACGATCAAGTGTGGTTATGTTAAAATGACAAGGTTTTATAATTACCCTTTTTAGCCGATAAGGAGACGAAAATAATAAAATATTATTATTTTATTATTATAAATATATTTAAGTATATGTATACTTTAACGTTGCGGAGATGTTTATCCGTTTATTTTTTATCTTCAAACTCCCACTTATTTCTCGTCAGTTTTTCTTAGATCGTTTGATCGTTTGTCCCGTTTCAACGGTGATCGATGTTTTGGATAAATGATGTTGATGTCACACTTAGCCCAAGTGTTTTGAGTCTTTTGAGTAATTCACCACACAACCATAATACGAGATAACGGTTTTGTAAAAGAAAAAACGTTTTTTGGTTACGAGATTCGTTTTGGTAAAGATTAACAATTTTGGTTACTAACGGTTTTTTTGGGCAAAAAAGAAACATTTTTGGTTACGAGATAACAGTTTTGGTAAAAGATAACGGTTTTGGTTATGAGATAACGATTTTGGTAAAAGATAACAGTTTTTGTTATGAGATAACGATTTTGATATGAGATAACGATTTTGAGATAAAGAGTAAAAGTTTTGTGATAAGGAAAGAGGTTTTGTAACAGAATTGAGAAATGATGTAAGTAAAGACAATACTTGTACAATAAGACAACTTTGTACAAACAATAATAAAGTGTCGTAAATGATTAGGTCGTGGCCGGGTACTGCTGTGCGCTTGCGTTGAGATTATTTGTGCTTTGAGTTTGAGATTTGTGCAGTTGCATTATTTGCTATTGAGGCGAGTTCTCGTAGCCTCATTTTTCTACTATTTTTCCGTTGAGAGAAAATGATACTCAAATGTGTTTTGAACTGTTTTGAAATTTGACTGTGTGAAACCGTGGTTTTTGTTTTGGGAACAATATGTGGCTTATGATTGCTTATGTGAATATATGTAATGTGATTTTACTTGCGTGTACTGTGTTTGGCACGGCAAGGGCTTTGGTTTTACTTGCATGTACTGTGTTTGCATGTAAGGGTTTTGGGTCCTGCCCTAATATAGTGTTCCAGCTGGTAGGCCCTTTAGGTGCGTAAGTGATATATTTGCTACCTGACTAGCGGTGATGCTAAGGCATGGTTCGACTAGCGGGTAAGCTAGGTCGAGTTTACATGATTAGCGAGGATGCTTGATGCGTATTTTATTTTAAATAATTATTTACCAAGTTTTAAATTTATAAAACTCGATTCACCTTACAAACGCACTAACGGGCAGAGAACCTGATCATGAGTAGTGTAGTTTTAGTAAATCCAAGGTCGTCCCAAAAGCTAAAAGGCGGTTACAAATCTGAGTTTAAGTTGGTTGTCATGTTTAAAAAGTTGTTTTGATGAAAAGAATAAATCTTAATTGAAATGAACTAGGTACGAAAGAAGAGAAAGAGATACAGTCCTAATTACTTATTAATTAATTTAATGATCCACTTTATATACTTATTGAAATCAAGATTAAATGATCATTTACACCTTCAATTATCTTCGCAAATCCCACCCCTATACCTTATACTAACAGGGATTTGTTCCACTGGTCATGGTGAGCGAGCATCATATTTGGCATTCTTATGGTCAAAGTAATATGCCCAATCACAATTAGCAAGAAGTAAATGAATCAGAATGATAATTAATAAGATAAGCTTAGCAAAAAACTGTATTCATACAATCAATATTATCGTCAATTAATGATAGTAATGAAAACATGATAATCAAACCAAACTATATGATGATGATGATCAGGACCGGATTCTTCCTTCTTGAAAGGCTGGAGAGTACGGAAAAATGACTTGAGGAGATGTCCCAGTCATCCCCTCAGATGGGAGGGAGATAGATGATTCTTAAGGCTGAATTCGGCCCCTATTTATAGGCTTCTGAGTGTGTTATGACGTAACTAATTTGTGGGTTACGCCGTAACCTTGCTGATGTCGACATTCCAAAATATAGGCAAAAATGGACTTTATGGCGTAACCAATTTTTGGTTACGTCGTAACTAATTTTTGGTTACACCGTAACCAGTTTTTGGTTACATCGTAAACCCTTCAGCAAACTTGTATTAAATGCAATTTTGACTTCGGATTAGTTACGGTGTAACCACAAAAAGTGTTACGCCGTAACCATCAAATAATTTCCATAAATTCGTGATCTTCATTCCATATATATGTGGATCTTTATCATTACGGCATAACCAGATATTGTGTTACGCCGTAACTCTAACTTTGGCAAGATTTCCTTCCATCTATATGGCTACGGCGTAATTAGATATAATGTTACGCCGTAATGTGGTACTTGATCTTCGTACTTGCTTAATATATGTTACGGTGTAACCATTTTTGGGGTTACGCCGTAATATCCTTCAGAATTTACACTTTAAGTCCTTTCTCCCTTGTTTCTTGTCACATTCATGCATTTTACCTAAAAACTACAAAATGATAGAAAATATCTCATTTCCGAGTATAAGTGAAACATTGCATATATAGGGGTAATTTGAACACTAAAAAGTATTAAATATTTGATGTTATCGAATATCCTCCCACTTGACTTCTGCTTGCCCTCAAGTAGAACCTGTTAGAACATTTTATAAAAAGATTTCTCGAGGATAATTTCAAGAAATGAATCTATAAAACACTTATGCTAGAAAACTTCAAAGCCAAACACCTCACAGAAAGGGGATAAAAAGTCACTCAACTCTCCACTAGTCTAAGTGTTTCATTTTCAGGGTAATCGCTCAATTGCACAGTCATAGCATGTATTCTATCATAAGCTTGGAAAGTACACCAATCACACCGTTTAAGAATTAGATCAAATACTCTTGAAGGCAACAAGGATTAGTATGGTTTTTATGGGTGACAAAGTAGTAAGGATAAGACAGGGATACACATTTAATGGTTGTTAATATAAAAACACAAAACAAATAGTCTAAAGTAATATAAGGTTGTCATATCTAGCTACTGTCCATCCATGGGTCAAAGAGTTTAAGTCTGAAATTTTGATCTTCAATAATGGGCTACTAGCTCTATTTTTCATAAGTATTGGGATGACTTGGTGTAATAATGGGCTACTAACTATATTTTACTGAGATGTCCTTGGTGCAAATCATGGCTACTAGCTCTATTTTTTATATTTTTTTATTTGCAATCCATCTTTAACATTTTTAGCACAGTGATGGCTATTTGTTTCACCCTCTTTTCTATTCATTTTCTTTCATTCATAATATGCAAATGATACAGGAGATAATATCTAATTATTGCCAAGTATCAACATTCGATATTATACGTACACCCCCCCTACTTGAGATAAACAATGTCGAAAGTGGTGATACAGAGGGGTCTTTATAGGTCATAATTGATTGGTCTTCCACGAATGCATAAAATTTTCAATCCCATTCCCCCGAACCATGACTTAAGTAGCCAGAAATTTCAACACAAAGAAAATAAAGACTATAGGACAGGCTAAGGTGAAATGGTGTAACGAAAACATATAGAGTAGGGTGAAAACATAGATTGGCTCAACATGGGTGATCTAGGAGTATCTTGCACTAATAATGAGTGCAACAAAAGGGGTTATCCATGGAGTCTCGACTAGACCAGTGTAAACAAGTCCCCAATACAGCTATTTGGGTGATTTCTAAGTGTTTCCTTCATTGAACTTATCTATTCTTGCTAATCAACTAAGCCCTCACAATGATGTACATGCCATAGTTCTAAAGTCAATAATACTAGTACCGGCACACTTATATTTGGTGGATTTTTGAAATAATATGATAGGAAACAGAATATTAGGCTTAAATCTCACCAAGTAATAATAAAGGGTAATGTGCATTCGGCAAAGATTAATTCTAGTTATTTAAGAAAAATTTGTCAAAATTTTTAAAATTGGCATAATTTTTAAAGAAAACTAGAAAATCAAAGGCAAAACATACGTCAAGTATTAATTCTACTCCCACCCCCACTTGATTTGTACAATGTCCCTATTGTACCTTAAGGAAATGAAAAAAAATAAAAGAGTAGAATTAAGACAATAAACTTCTCTGGAATTGCTACGGTATTGATGAAGAAGACTATCATGCTCTAAGACATGCTCCAAGTATGCTTCCTCGAGCAATCATCCCATCATCATCAACATGGTATCAAACGAATTCGGATTTCACATGTGTCCCTATAGCCAAGTATCAACTTCGCATGTTTCAACCTGTATACACAAGAAACTACTCAGGGAAAAGAAAGATACCAAAATTACAGAATTAATACAAGAAATACAATCCTATACTCACTTCATAGGAATTACGGTTGCATTAGCATATGCCCAACAGAGCCTTTTAAACCACTCAGCGTCTATGTAATGAAGACTAATGAAGTCTCGTGAGGGTTTCCAGAGAACGTACCCACAAAGTTTATTTACCAATATACACGGTTTAGAAATGTTTCAAACATGATTATTAAGTTTTTTAGAAAGAGGTTACGGCGTAACCATCATGGTTATGTCGTAATCATATGATACCTTTTTAGAAAATTTCATTAAGCATGTTACGGCGTAATCTTGTAAGAATAATGTTCGTAATGGTCCTTGATAGGCGTAACTAAGTTTGTTACGCCGTAATTGCTGCATCAACAACAATTTTACCATATGATTATGAATTAAGATGATCATGAATTTTGCTCTATTTCTGTTAAAACCTGCAAAACCAAGTTAGAAACATACAAATCAGCTAATATGCAAAAATTGAAATAAAATAAGACAAAACATGAATTAAAAGATAGGCATGGGGTGCCTCCCACGAAGCGCTTGTTTTTGTTTGAGCCTCTAGCTTGACTCCACCCTTATTTACTAGGTAATTGGTGTCCATCCCCTCACTTGGGATCAAGTGTAGGTGGAAGTAGCAATAGACACCCTTAAGGTATAAGTAAGTTACATGATAGGGAAATGATGAATAAAAAGCATACCTTCCAGGATATATAACTTCCCTATCTACCTTACATGGTTTAGATGTTTTAAACACTCCATTTAAGGGACTCATTAGTTGAGTATGAATATTAATGTTAACTGAATGCACCTGAATTTCCATAAAATTTGATTGAGGTCTCATAGCTAGAAGTCTTTCAAGCTCTTCTAGATCCTTAGTAGGATTAAAATCAGCCTCCTCGTCAATTATGGCTACATTCAAGATCTTTGTCAACTGTAATGACTTTCCAAAAGTTCGTCAAAAATTGATTTAGTAGCCGATGCTACATAATCATCATTAGGTTGTGTGGTGTGAATGGGTTCTGGGATCACAAGTTGTACTATTTTGTCTATTTCATCACGGATGTTAAAAAATTTCCTAATTCGTTCTACATCCTCGGTCGTAATATCCCACATATAAAAAATTTCCCCATAATCACCATCTTCCTCCTGGTCTTCCTTCGAATCATCATCTTGTTCCCAAATACGATCATGAACTATATCATGCCCCATTCGCTTCATATTTTCAGCTCCTATTCTAAGTAAGTCATATTATAGATTTAATATCAAATTCGGAACTCCTTCCTTACTCAGTGTTAGAGTGTATGGGTGGTTAGCAAAAAATTAGGATGTGAAACATAAGAGGTGATCACTGAGAGTATTCATTCATAGGCCTTTGTTTAGCAACGAATAAGATTAATAGCTATAGTTATATTTTCTTTCAATGTCCCTACAACATCGTTGCTCTGTAATATGATGATAAACTAAATAACTCTTAGGATAGGGTTGAACAGGTGGGAAACAAGGGTGTAGAGGAGTTAAGTTATGAGAGTATGGATAGCTAAAAGTCTTACTCTTATTCTGGTGAAAAGAGTTAACATCCGCCTCATTATAATTTGTTGGACTTCTTCTGGATCGAACATCGTCTCACAATTGTCTTTCTTTCACGGCTTCATACTCAAGGTACTCGTTCATCGTCATGTTCTCAATATCAGGCTCCATTTCCTGAAAATCAAACAAGAGATAACAGTAGATTATGCTAATACGAGGAAACACATACTGAAATAAAATATATACAAAACTCAAATTTAAAACTTAATTAGCTCCCCGACAACGGCACTAAAAACTTGATGTGTATTTTCTTTCAAATAATTATTTACCAAGTTTTAAATTTATAAAACTCTAATCACCTTTACAAACGCACCTCAAACGGGTCAGAAACCAGATCGTGATAGTGTAGTTTTGATTAAATCCGAGGGTCGTCCCAAGAGCTAAAAGCCGGTTACAAATATGAGTTTAAGTTGGTTGTCACGTTTAAAAAGATGTTTTGATGAAAAGAATAAAACTTAATTGAAATGAACTAGGTACGAAAGAAGAAAAGGAGATACGGTCCTAATTACTTATTAATTAACTTAATGATCCACTTATTCTACTTAATGTGAAAGCAAGGATTGAATGATCATTTAATCCTCAATTATCTCGCAAATCCCAGCCCCTATAGCCTTTATAGTAACAGGGATTTGTCCCATTGGTCATGGTGAGCGAGCATCATATTTGGCATTCTTATGGTTAAAGTAATATGGCCAATCACAATTAGCAAGAAGTATATGAATTACAATGATAATTAATAAGATAAGCTTAGCCAAAACTGTATTCATACAATCAATATTATCGTCAATTAATGAAAGTAATGAAAACATGATAATCGAACCAAACTAGTATGATGATGATGATTTGGACCAGATTCTTCCTTCTAGAATGGCTGGTGAGTGCTGGAAAACGACTTGAGGAGATGTCCCAATCGTCCTCTTAGATGGGAGGGAGAAGGATGATTCTTAAGGCTGAATTCGGCCTATATTTATAGGCTTCTAAGGGTTTTACGACGTAACTGATTTATGGGTTACGCCGTAACCTTGCTGATGTCAACATTCCAAAGTATAGGAAAAAATGGACTTTATGGCGTAACCAATTTTTGGTTACACTTAAAAGCAAACCAGTTTCTGGTTACACCGTAAACCCTTCAGCAAACTTGTAGTAAATGCAATTTTGACTTCTGACTCGTTACGGCGTAACCACAAAAGGTGTTACGCCGTAACCGTCAAATAATTTCCATAAATTCGTGATCTTCATTCCATATATATGTGGATCATTTTTCTACTGTTTTCCCATTGGGGGAAAATGATACTCAAATGTGTTTTGAACTATTTTGAAATTTGACTGTGCGAAATGTGATTTTGTTTTTGCGACAATTATGTGCTTATGATTGCTATGTGAATATATGTGATGTGATTTTACTTGTGTGTACTATGTATGGCACGTCAAGGGTTTTGGTTTTACTTGCATGTACTGTGTTTGGCATGCAAGGGTTTTGGGTCCTGCACTAATATAGTGCTCCAGCTGGTAGGCCCTTTAGGTGCGTAAGTGACATATTTGCTACATGACTAGCGGTGATGCTAGGGCATGGTGCGACTAGCGGGTAAGCTAGGTCAAGTTTACATGATTAGCGAGGATGCTAAGTCATGGGTGATTCTCATATATTCACTATCATATTGCACTTTTGTCCACTGTTTTGAGTTATTGGTACAACTTTTGGGTTTAAGGTCAAACCTACGAGCTCACCAACATTATTGCTGACGTTTTCGAGTATCATTTTCAGGTGTGTCAGTTAAAGGTATATGAATGATGTTGGAAGAGCAAAGATGTAACCCAAGGGGACTGGTTCAAGATGTGTTTTTGTTACTTTTATTGTTAATTTTATTGTTAAATCTTAACTTGTAAAATTTATGTAAACCCAAGTTTTATTTCTTTGTAAATTGTAAAGTGTATGATCTTGTATCTTGTACGATGAACATGTTAGGAATACAAAAAGTATCGGTCACTTCCAATATAGTTAGTCGTAACTCATAGTAAGTCGAATGGTTAAGATAGAAACTAATCGGGCTAAAGGCCCATGGAAAGCCTATTAAGAGGCCCATGGCCGGCCACATGCTATTGTATAAATACCCTCTCCACACATGGAGAGGGTGTTGGTTGGTTCATTTATCACACATAATCTAATCTTTCTTTCTTTGTTACTTTCTCTCACTAGAACCATCCTCCCATCCACTTTCTCTCTCTAGATTTATATATTGTTCTTTGGTGTTATAGATTACTAGTATTCTACAATTGGTATCAAGAGCCATGGCGTGATTGGTTTAGTTTTTGTGTTTGTTTTTTTAGTTTCATTTTTCTTATCAAACTGTACTTTTTTTCTTTTTTATTTAATTTTTGAAGCTCTATTGTACACTAAAAGATCATTTACCTTGGTTATTCTGATCCAATATCTTTAGGATATAGGTATACAAGCTTAGAATTAAGAAAAATATCATCTTTGTTTAAATTTTATGTTCGAAAAGCTTTATAAAGTATAATTCTTGATTTCAAAATTTTTGGCTTAAAAACCATAAAGTTTTTATTTTTAAGGTACCTATAGGCTTAGTAATACTAGTTGTATAAGAAATTTTGGGGAAAAACGATCAAAAGTGGGTCTTTTTGTGTTTTGAAAAATATGAGTTTTGTTTTGTTGAAGGCGAGTTAACAATTGCTGAAGGCGAGTTAGCTATTGCTTTGGTGAAGGCGAATTAGCAATTGTTTGTTGAAAGCGATTTAGCAATTGCATATAAAGGTGAATTAACAAGATTCTTTTTGCAAGGAGAATTATCAAGTTTCTTTGCAAGGCGAGTTATCAAGTAGTAGTGAAAGGCGAATTAGCAAATTTTCATTGCAAGGCGATTTGTCATGCACTTAGTACAAGGCAATTTATCAATTTCCTTTGCAAGGCGATTTAGCAATTTACCAAGCCAAGGCGATTTATCAATTTCCTTTGCAAGGCGATTTAGCAATTTACCAAACCAAGGCGATTTATCAATTTCCTTAGAAGGCGATTTAACAATATTCAAAAGGAAAATTAATTCACTTGAACTTAAATTCAAAACTCAAATTTGCTAAAGTAAATTATACAGTTTATCTCTTTGATTTGTAAAATCTCGTGATACATTCAATTGTCTTCCCGGTTTTATCAAGAGTTGTAAAATCCCATATAGTTTCAAGATTTACAACACTCAAAAGACAACTCACTAAAAACAAAATTACTTTCAATCACCGTTCGATCCACAAGTAATCTAATAACATCAAATCAACATGGATTCAATGATTCCACTTGGACAAAAGAATACTCTTGCTGAGTACATGATACTCTCCGGTGCTGACAATCGTCCACCAATGTTAGACAAGGACCTGTATGATTCTTGGAAAAGTAGAATAGAATTATACATGTAAAACAGAGAGCACAAAAGAATGATACTTGAATCAGTTGAAAACGGTCCACTCATTTAGCCTACTATTGAAGAGAATGTGGTGACCAAAACAAAGAAATATGCTGAATTATCTGCTGCTGAGAAAATTCAAGCTGATTGTGATATGAAGGCAACCAATATTATTCTTCAAGGTCTACTAGCTGATATCTATTCACTTGTGAATCATCACAGAGTTTCCAAGGATTTATAGGAGAGAGTTCAATTACTGATGCAAGGTACCTCTTTGACTAAGCTAGAAAGAGAGTGTAAACTGTCTGATGCATTTGATAAGTTTACTCACATCAAGGAGGAATCACTTCATAAGTATTACTTGAGATTCACTCATTAATGACATGAACATTTACAACATGAAAATGGAGCAATTTCAAGTCAATACCAAGTTCTTAAACAGTCTTCCACCTGAATGGAGTAAGTTTGTGACTGATGCCAAACTTGTAAAAGATTTGCATACTACCAACTTTGCTCAGCTTCATGCATATCTTGAACAACACGAACTCCATGCAAATGAAGTACGTCTTCTATGTGAACGCAATCAAGATCCACTTGCATTTGTTACAAATCAGCAAATGACACCACATCACTTCAACACTTATCAGTCTTCATACAATAATTGATGACGTATAGTCCAACCTCGGGTCATGAACCCGACCTACGAATACTATTTATACCTGGACCCATGACGAATGGGCCATAGCGACACCAATACGGGCTTCCAAGGCCCAAACGATACTGCCTACGGGGAAGCCCATAACATATGGGCTATCACGACAAGGATTTAGGCCCATGAGGTCCAGCCAGCGCACACGCGCGCAGATATTTATAACACTCGTTACGAACGAGTCATAATGATGAGAGGAGCCCACTAGTTATTAAAATAAATGGTGGGGCCTCTTGGTTATTAACCTAATTAATGGGACAAAGCCCATTAGGGTTTGGTGAGAATATAAGGGGCACCTAGGCTCTCATCCAAGGTATGCTCTCATAACCCTAACTTTCTACTAAAACCCTAAAACCGATTACTTACTCTCACGCCGGAGGATAATCGTGGGAGACAATCCCACGGTAAGCCTAACGGTGCTTTGTTTCCTTAGTGCGCAGGTCTCATACATCAAGACTCAATTGATACAGGAACCGGAGCCTAACAGATCCGTATTACACCTAATTCGGATCTAATCAAGGATCGTCCAACTTTTGTATCAACAGATTGGCGCCATCCGTGGGACCAGACACTAAGAACACTGCCAAAATCTAGAATGACAAAGCAAGGAAACTTTACCCAGCGGACTCCGCAGGCGAAGAAGCAGAGCGACCAAGCCTCTAAACAGGTCTCCAAGCAGGCCTCTGGAAGCACCAATACGCCATATGATCTGGTCTTCCCAGCGACGGGACCGTCCCTAGGGACAACCCAGCCAACCGCCACAATCACAAGCACGGAAGATCTACAGCGTGACCCTATTCTGAAACCTATCTTAAATTATATGAAAATCAAGTGTGGCATGCAATGCATGATTAAAACATATCACCTTGTGTGGAAGAGAATAATAATGAGATAACAAGTGATAGCAATATCATTATGTACTCTTAATATTTGCAAGAAACACAACAGGCAAATGTTCAAGATAATAACTGACAGGTACAACAAGATTCAATGATCTTATCTGTGATAGAACAAATGTCAGAAAAAATGATTAATCATGTAAATAATTAGGAAAAGGCTAATAAGGAAGAGAATAACGAATCACTAACAACTGAGCTAGAGAGATATAAAAAATGAGTCAAAACTTTTGAACAACGTCTTAATATTGATTTAAGCAGTCGTGAAAAAATAAATGATTCTCAAATGGATGACATGATTAAAGAGAAGCTTGCACTAAAAGAACAAGTTGACTCACTTGAGTAAAATCTTTCTAAACAAATCAAAGAAAAGGAATCTTTATTGCAAACATTCATAGTTTTCAAAAATGAATCCAAAGAAAAAGAAAATAAATATATGGAAAATGAAATTGATTTGTAAAAGAAGATAATGGAACTTGATAATATTATTTTTAAAGTGGGTCAATCTACTCAAACAGTGCACATGTTAACTAAGCCACAAGCTTTCTATGATAATAATCACAAACAAGCTCTAGGTTATTGAAATCCGTTTTATCTCAAGAAAGCTCGGCGGATTAAACCAACCTTGTATGATGGGTAAATGTTATTTCTCCTAAACATGTTGCTATTCCTGTGATTAATGAATAGGAACAGATGATATATTGGAATAAGCGAGTTTGATCCAAAAAGTCCTGAAAAATTTAAAAGGATCCAGAGGCCATTAAACAAAACATTTCTCATAAACTTATTGATTATGAAAATTAAATAGACTATATGGAGATTTTGGGAAACGTTTTACTCCACAACAAGAATTGTCAGCTAAACTAGCTTTCTGGTTGCGTATGTCCAATCCTAGCAGTAAATCTTCTGATGCAATCACCTGTCAAAAATAGAACTCCTAAGGAACTTCCAAAGGTAAAGCATGTGAATGAAAGCCATAAAAAAGCTTAAATTTTTTCAACCCCCTTCACCTTGCTAGTTCTTGACAACGTAAAGAAGAGACAACACATGATTCACGTACAGAAGGAAAATGGGGGGTTTAAACGATACTAAAGCGTATTAAACAATGAAATTATTCCATTTCTAAAATCTTTAAAGACATCTTCAATGTCTTTGATAAAGATCATCCAAATGAAATAATGGAAGTATAAACAGTTTTTGACCAAATGGAAGCTGATGTTTAACAATCTTTAGTTGACAAACAATGTTTGGAAATCGCTAAGAAAGAACTACTTTTGGAAAATGATCAACTCTTACAAAAAGTCCTCAAGAAGTTCAACTTAACTTGATGAATTTCTATTTCCTTTTGATTGGTGAATCTTGAATAGGAAACACGGAGAAAATGATTCATGTGATAAGTTGTTTCAATCTTTATAATGAGGCTTTTGAATCACAAAATACGCCATAATGATCTGTGAAAAGTTACTCACACTTGTAAAAACATAGTATTTCTCTAGAATTGACAATACAACTTAATCAAGAAATTTTTCAAAAAGATGAATCTTGTAATAATCAAAATGCTTTTGAAATACCAGAATTTTTTAAACATAACGATTTGAAAGCTCAGCTACAAGACAAAGACACTACCATTTGTAAGTTGAAGGAAACTATGAAATCAATGAGATAAAACTCCAAAGAAGAGAATGTAAATTATGATTATTGTGAAATTGTGACCATAAATGTGGAACTAGAAAATAGTGTGGCAAAATTGCTTCCGGAAAACGAGCGTCTTTGTAAAGAAATTAATCATGTGAAACAGGTTTTTAAAGAGCAGTTTGATTCAATCAAAAAGACACGTGTTTGTACTAAAGAACATAGTGACTCTTTAATTAATAAACTGAACTTAAAATCTACTAAAAATAAGGATTTAAAAGCTTAAATTCAAGCTAAGGTTTTTGTGATAACATCATTGAAAAACGATTTACGAAAAGTAAAAGGAAAAGAAATTGTTGATTTTGCTGCATACATACCATCTGCCAACACTATTGTTCCAGGCATGTTCAGCTAGACTTAAACTAACATTAGCTCCTAAGGTTATTGCAAAATATTTTGTGGAAAAAAAAAAAAAAGGCCGCCATAGACTACCTTAAGTACACTCAAGAACAAGCTAATATTCTTCGGGAAATAGTCAAACAAGCTAAAGCAAAACAACCATTAGATAAAGAATTAAACTTTTCCTGTAAGCACGCCCAACAAATTCAGGAGTTACTAGTATATGTTCGAGATACATGCCCCAATGCGATTAAACTTAGTGCGAAAAAGGTTACTATCACATCCAAAAACAATGTCAAGAAAGTTAGGTTTGCTGAACCTCTCACATCCTCAAGCAACATTAAACAGGTAAAGTCATCTACAACATTAGATTCTAACAAACCTGTGTTGTCTCCTATAGGATTGAAGTGTTCTACTAGTAATTAAGGATGAAAGCTTATAGGCAATAAAAAGAATGATAAGATCTCGCGAACACCAAGTAGGCACATAAAGAATAAAGTAGAAGCCCAGCCTAGGAAAGTTAATAAAAAGAATAGTGTTATTGAACCTATTCGTGATGTTGATGTTAAGCATTCACTGTTAAATGCAAATTTTGAACTAATTTGTGCTACTTGTAAGAAATCTATGTTTGATGGTGTTCATGATATGTGTCTTCTTGATTTTGTGGAAAATATGAATAGCCATGCTAAATATGCTAAGAAACATAAAAAATAAAATATTTGGAAACCTATGGGTCATGTATTCACTGAAGTAGGACTTAAGTGGAAACCAACAGGCAGAGCTTTCACTATAGTAGGTAACTCGTACCCTTTAACTAGGATCACTTCAGATAACGTAGTGCCTCCTAAGAAAACCACTTCCCATTCAGTTAAAGCACAAAAACCAGAACTTAAAGTCTACAGCAGGAAACCTAAAAATGTTAAAAATGTAGGTTCGAGTAAAAAGGCTAAGATTGTAGAATCTAAGAATGCTAACCACTTGTAACCCAATCATACTTGGGGATCCAATGTTACAGATATTCCATCGTCTTCTTCTCTTGTCATGACAGGTTGTCTAAATTTTTCTTTGGTATCTGGACTCCGGATGTTCAAAACATATGACATGGAACCGCTCTCAGCTCATGAACTTTGTTAGTAAATTTTTGGGTACAGTTAGATTCGAGAACTACCATATAGCAAGGATTATGGGGTATGGTGACTATCAGCTGGGAAATGTGACTATCTGTTATCCCATAAACTTAACCCATATCACAATAATAATCCATACCAATAAGCAATAAGCTAGAAAAGGAGAAAGGAAAAATGGAAGATTTATTAGAGAGAGAGAGTAGAGAGTGGAAGATTACACACACACACACAAGTGAATGAAATGGTAACCAACACCCTATCCATGTGTGGAGAGGGTCTTTTATACCCTTAGCCAATTACTTGGCACATGAGCTTTTCTACTTAGGCCGGGCTTGGCTAAACTTGGGCTTTGAGCCAGAAACACGGACAATATTAGATTACAATCCAAGCCCGTTGAACCCGACTAGCCTATTACAATACAAGACCTAGTTTAACTTTCTAAGACCGATAACATTCTTGTTTGACTTAATATAATTAAGGCTAACAATCTCCTCCAATGTTGAGGTCTCTTTCTTCAAACTCCGTACTACTGATGACATTCTTGTAGGAGTTTTCTTTGATTTATCATTGTCTCCCCTGACGTTGAAGATATGACTTTTGACGTTTATGCTTTGCCTTGTTTTTGGTCTTGTCTTGTTTGTAATGGCTTTATTCATTCATGCTTTGTGATCTTGATCTTGAGCCTTTATCCTTTTGATTTTGAGTTCTTGAGATCGTTATCTTGCATCATCTCCTTGACTTGAATCATCTTGATTTGACTTCCTTGATCAACTTATGCTCTTGACCAACATGCTCATACTTGTTACATTCTTGTTTGACATATATGATTATAAGTCTAACAATCTTCCCAAAATACGATTCTTTAATTAACTTTGAGACTTTTTGATGATGGGGAAGTTTAGAATCAACTATCTTGATGTTGAACGATTGAATTTGAAAGCTTGAGTATGAGCATGTGGTTTATGAATCCGACTTTGCTGGAATAAGGCTGCAATACCATCGTCTTATCCTGAAATAAAATAGTTAGCAATAAAAGATGAATATGGCTTTTTCATTCATCTTGAGTTCGGTTGCATTAACCTCCGGATTTCCGTAATTTATATTAAAAATACTATACCTGTATCAAGGTAGATTAAGAAACTCCTTGACACGGTTTCTACTCAAAGCGTAGATCTTCTAACACAGATGTATATAGATTCCCAAGCTTGCTAGTTCCTCATTACCCATAACGTCTCAAAGCAACAACACGGTAAGAGGTGAATCAGATAGATACTATCTTTCTGATTAAGTCGTCAATTCATTTACTGGACAAAATGATATATCCAGTTAATCACAAGCTTGATGTCATATAAACTTTGCAAGTCACCTACCCAAGAGCTTGTTTTGATGTTGGCTCAAGCAGGAATTCCATCTTCACTATGAATACTTTAAGTATCAACTCAGATGTTCTTGCAAGATACAAGTATAAATGTGAAGGACTCTTTCTTACAACTTGTGAACTTAAGGTGTTTCGCAAGAGTATTTTGACATTGTGTCCTATAGAGATTTATAATTTATCTCTTCTTGGCTCTAACTCGATTGTGTACTTATGGTTTTAGTAATCAGAGGCTGAGCAGACTGCCTCCTATTCAATAACATAATCTCAGAGTGAGATATAAATAGATAACTTGTGTATCTCCGTGACAAAGGAATAAGTTTCTTTAAGAGAACCCAAATGGCTGTGAAGTTGTGCATTGCCATCACTGGTCCATGATGTCATCTCAAGAATCAACAATCATCTGGTGGCTATTTTGATAGATATGTATTGACCCGGTTTTCTGCTTAAAGTGTAAGGAGGGATTCTTTCTTTTCACCCTTTATCCATACATTTCTTTTTCATTCTTCAACCCCTTCAATGCTTACCAAGACGTCATTACTAACACCTTGTTGTGATTGTTCCAGTGTTAGCTCAATCGTAGTCTGCATTTTTCCCTTATACACATTCTTCTCCATTCATACCTAAAGACTGCTATTTCTAACTATGGAGTATCCTTTGGTAGATCCCTCCGGTTCTGGTTGGATCGTAGGACTTATTCCTAACCTAACCACCTTATGACTTCAGAATCGTCGTGAAATTAGTGGGTTGTTGGGTATGAGATCGAACCCTAAAACCATTTTCTGACATTGTTATTTTCAAATACTCCCCCTACACTTTTGCTCTAAGATTCGAAATTGTTTAGCACATGAAGGAAAGAGTTGCACTTAGAGTCTTAAAGATCACATTCTTTTATATCATATTTTAATCACATTTTCTTCCCTTATTTTAAATAATAAAACACTTAGTATTTGAAATACCAATTGATTAAAATTTTACATGAAAAATTCCACAAGGAGAAAAATTATACTACGATGTTGCATGAATTCATTTTCTAGATTGCTCCCCTTCAACAGTATATGTGGGATACCAATATATATTAAAACTTGACGTTGGAATGAAAAATAGATATGACACTACAAAATGTTGAAGACGGAGTGAGATGCCTTAGTGAACAATGTATATTATTAATTGACATTAAGTTTCCACATTTTAATTTCACAAAATGTGTTTGGATACATAAAATGGACATTGATGAGATGTATCCAACACATTAAAAGGCTTTGTTTTAAAAAGCTCCCCTTAGAAATTGATTTACATAAAATGACATTCTATGTACTACAATTCTTTGAAAATTATTCGAGAAAGGGAGTGTTGAACACACAATTTTAACAAATACCACTTTTTATAGAAAAATATCACAAATTATATTGTAGACAATTTGACATTGAAAGTTCTTTTTGAAAAATTGTGTTCAACGATTTTAAAAACACATGATAGAAGACTTCTCTTCTATTTTAGAGTAAGCGCACTGAAGCGTACACTTCCCTATTACATTCGAGACCGAGTTATGCACTGAAATGTACATAAGTCATAGAGAAAAATTTAGAAATGACATGTTTTGAAAGCATTTGAAACTCTCGCTCGAACTTCATTTACACGCCCGTGTCGATGTTAATCAACATCTCTAGGTACGTAAATGTTATCGATTCCAAGAGACATGTCGAGAAGATTCCTTTTGGTATTTTTGAAAGTTTTCTGATTTTATATTTTGTTTTTCTAGGTTTTATATTTTTCTATTTTCTTTTTGTTGGTTTTATATTTTTGTATTTTCTTTTTCAAATTTTTTTTATAAATCCAAAATAAAGAGATAATAAAAATATTTACAAATCAAAGTTTCCATTAGCAGTGACAGCTGTAGATAGAGTTGAAGTGGATGAAGTTGAATCGGGGTTTGTTGACGTTATTTGATGCAACAGTATAAGTGACAGTGGAAGGACTTTTAAAACAACTGGAATTTCTCCATTAATAATATTCGTCGAACAAAGGACCGAATAGCAAATCCAGCTCATTTGACGTTGTTACTGTCTCAGCTGCTTGATGAACTTCTGTTGACACTGTGGTGCGAGGCTTGAACCGTTTTGTTCAAACGTCATTTTACATTGAGGTTTGAGGCTTGATCTGTTGTGATCAAACGTCATGTTTCTGTATCATCATCTATGAATCCACTTTGACAATGGTTTTCTGAGATATCAAAGCTTTTTTCAGCAGCATACTTTGAGATTTTCTTGTGACGATTACATAAGGTACCTGCACTTAAATCAAGACTTTGTTCCTTCTAAACATTGATTGATGTACCTGCTTTAGACACTTAATTTAGACACCTTGATCTGGAGGAACAAACCTGATTTAGACACCTTGAGCATGGATGACCTATAAAACAATCTGAAGATTTATGAAACTAAAGTTAAAGGGTCATCAAGCTCAAACCAAAATTCACAAAATGTGGCTTTTATGTCGACCAATAACTCTGGTTGTTCTAATCAAACTCATAGTTCTAACTCTGCCAATACTGATAGTATGAGTGATGATGTGATCTATTCTTTCTTTGCAAACCAATCCAACAGTCCACAATTAAATGATAAGGACTTACAACAGATTGATGCTGATGACTTAGAAGAGATGGATCTAAAGTGGCAGATGGCTATGCTAACCATGAGAGCCAGAAGATTTCTAAACAAGACTGGAAAGAAGATTAGTTCCAATGGTTCTGAAACCATAGGGTTTAACAAATCGAAAGTGGAATGCTATAACTGTCATCAAAAGGGTCACTTTACGAGAGAGTGCAGGGCTCCAAGGGAGAACAGGAACATAAAACCTGTAAGGATGAATGTGACAGTAGAAACAATAGAGGCAAAAGCTTTGGTAGCTCAAGATGGACTTGGGTATGACTGGAGTGACTAGGCTAAAAAAGGACCTATAAACTTTGCACTTATGGCCTATACTTCTTCAAGCTCAGATTCTAATGTATCTACTTGTTCTAAAGCTTTTTAAAAATATTATAAAACTCTCAAAGAACATTATGATAATTTGATAAAAGATTTTAATAAGTCTCAATTAAATGTAGGAGCTTATAAAGCAGGTCTATCATCTGTAGAGGCTAGACTAGACGTGTATAAAAAGAATGAGGTTATTTTTGAAGAGGACATAAAGATTTTAAAACTTGATATTATGTTGAGATATAATGCATTAACAGAGCTCAGAAAGAAATTTGAAAAAGCTAAAAAGGAAAGAGATGATTTAAAACTTACCTTAGAAAAGTTTAAAATTTTATCTAAGAATCTAAGAAAACTGTTAGAGATTCAAGTATGTGATAAGTTCAAGACTTGTGTAGGGTATGATAGTCAAGTGGTTGATAGTCAAGTGGTTGATAGTCAAGTGTTTGATTGTCAAGAGAATGATAAGTACAAAACAAGTGAAGGGTATCATGCAGTCCCACCTACTTATACTGGGAACTTCATACCCCCTAAACCTAATTTGGTACTTGCAGATGAAGAAGAATATGTTTTTAGTAAGTTAATAACTAGTGTGCCTGCAGTTGAAACTAGTAAAGTTAAGACTAGTGAGTCAAAACATAAGTATGTTGGTGAACCACTTATTGAAGACTAGATATCTGACAGTGAGGATGAGAATGAGACTGAGTTTAAGTCTAAACAAAGAAAACTTAGTTTTGCCAAAGTAGAATTTGTAAAATCTAATGAGCATGTAAAAACACCTAGGGAGTCTGTTAAGAAGGTAGAGAATAATAAGCAAGCTAAATACGCTAGGAAAAACAGTCAAAGTCCTAGAGGTAACCAGAGAAACTGGAATAATTTGATGACTCAGAAGTTAGAAAGTAATTTTGAGTTTAAAAATAAAGCTTGTTATGAATGTGGCAGTTTTAATCATTTGATCAAAGATTGTGATTTTTATGAAAATAAAATGGTAAAAAAACTATATGGAACAATGCTAGAATGGTGAATCACCAAAATTCTCAAAGTATATGAACTCACCCACCATCCAAAAGTAATTTGTTCCAAAACAGTCTTATAAATCTGGCATAGAAACACTTAATACTGATGGGCAAAACTTCAAAGCAACAGTATCAGTTAATACTGCCTACCCAAGACCAATAGTGAATAGTGCAAGGACAGCATCAAATGTTTTTAATAGAGCACATTTACATGTTAGAAGGCCCCTTAACAAGTCTATAACAAATAAGAACAGTAATTTAAATGAAAAAGTTAATACTGTTAAGGGAAATGTTACTACTGCTAGGCCAAAAGCAGTAGTAAGTGATAATAAGGGAAATGAGGCTAATGTTGTTAAGGCCTTAGCATGTTGGGTTTGGAGACCAAAGCAAAAAGGTTTTAGGACTCATTCACCAGACACATGTGTATCAATGAACTTTAAAAGATTTGACTATGTTGATGCACAAGGCAGATCCAAGTCTGTAATGGCTTGGGTCCCCAAAGAGCCTGATTCTCTTAATTTTTATGCAGGGTAACCCACAACTAGAATTGCAGGAAAAAGGAGTTATTGACAGTAGATGCTCTAGACACATGACTGGAAACAAGTCCTACCTCTCAGATTATGAAGAAATTGATAGTGGATTTGTTGCCTTTGGAGGAGATCCCAAAGGGGGTAAAATCACTGGTAAAGGTAAAATCAGTACAGGTAAATTGGATTTTGAAGATGTGTACTTTGTTAAGGAGCTTAAGTTTAACCTTTTCAGTGTCTTACAAATGTGTGACAAGAAAAATAGTGTTATTTTTACAGACACTAAATGTGTTGTTTTATCTCCTAACTTTAAGCTACTTGATGAAAATCATGTCTTGCTTAGAGTTCCTAGAAAAGATAACATGTACAATGTTGATTTAAAGAATATTTTTCCTTTAGGAGGTCTAACTTGTCTCTTAGAAAAGGCCACATTATATGAATCTAATCTATGACATAGGAGGCTTAGACATATCAATTTCAAAACAATGAACAAACTAGTGAGGGGAAACCTTGTAAGAGGTTTACCTTCAAAATTTTTTGAAAATAATCATACACGTGTTGCTTGTCGGAAAGGAAAGCAACATAAAGCCTCTTGTAAGACCAAGACTGTAAGCTCAATCAGCCAACCTTTACAAATGTTGCATATGGATTTGTTTGGTCCAACATTTGTAAAGAGTCTAATGAAAAAGATGTACTGCCTAGTTGTCACAGAGGACTATAGTAGGTTTAGTTGGGTTTTCTTCTTAGCCACTAAGGATGAAACTAGTGAAATCTTTAAAACATTTATTACAGGCATAGAAAATCTAATATACCTCAAGGTGAAAGTGATTAGATGTGACAATGGGGCTGAATTTAAGAATAAGGAAATGAATCAGTTCTGTGAGATGAAAGGGATTAAGAGAGAATTTAGTGTTGCTAGGACTCCACAACAAAATAAAGTGGCTGAAAGGAAAAACAGAACACTAATAGAGGCTGCTAAGACTATGCTAGCTGATTCAAAGTTACCTACTACCTTTTGGGCTGAAGCAGTTAATACTGCTTGTTATGTACAGAATGAGGTATTAGTAATTAAGCCTCACAACAAGACACCTTATGAACTGTTTAATGGTAGACCACCAATAATAAGCTTTATGAGACCATTTGGGTGTCATGTTACTATTCTTAACACCCTAGATCACCTAGGTAAGTTTGATGGGAAGGATGATGAGGGATTCTTTGTTGGATACTCTTTTAATAGTAAAGCATTTAGAGTATTAACAGTAGAACCAGGATTGTAGAAGAGACCTTGCACATTACCTTTCTTGAAAATAAACCTAATGTTGCAGGGAGTGGACCTGAATGGCTTTTTGATATTGATACACTAACCATGTCTATGAATTATTAGCCAGTTACTGCAAGGAATCAAACTAATGGTAATGCAGGTACTAAAGAAAGTAGAAATGCAGGTCAAGCTAAGAAGAAACAGTACCTAGTCATGAGTATATACTTCTACCATTATGGACTCTTGATTCATCTATCTCTTCTAGTCCTAAGAACTCAGGTGATAAAGTTGCTAATGATGCTGAAAAGAAATCTTTTAAGGATCCAATAAATGAAGGTGATAAGGATGATCAAGCCCTAAGAGATGAATTTGAAAGATTGATTGTTCAAGAGAAAGAAGCTGAAATTAACATTAACAGCACTAATAGTGTTACTGTTGCTAGTTCTTCTATTAATGCTGCTCGACCAAAGGATGCTACTAGTTTTCCAATTGATCCTATCATGCCTGATTTGGAGGATGTAGGCATATTTGATGATGCATATGATGATCAAGATGTGGGTGCAGGGGCTGACTTCAACAATTTAGACTCAACAATGATAGTCAGTCCTATTCCCACCACTAGAGTTCATAAAGATCATCCAGTTAATCAAATCATAGGAGATCTTCATTCTGCACCTCAAACTAGAAGAATGACCAAGTAATTTGAAGAACATGCTTTGATTGGTCCGGTTCACAATCAGAGGAGAACAAACCACAAAGACTTTTAGAATTGTCTCTTTGCTTGTTTTCTATCACAAGTAGAACCCAAGAAGGTGAATCAATGTTAGATATTAGAAAAAGACTCGGTCACCCAGTGTATTTTACTGTTTATTATAGCTCGTAGTTTAATAGTTAATAG
>BQNB010074454.1:0-15372 GCA_026074375.1 Tanacetum coccineum | reverse complement strand
AGCCCAGTAGGCTCCAAACCCAGCCTCTGCCATCTCTAACTCCGTGTGTAACCCCAATGCCAAGATAAACTACCTCCAAGTCATCCTCCTCCTAACTCCTCCTAACTAGAAACACAAGGTATCAGTGGTGTCTAAATCCATAATAGTATCACTCATCCTACAAGTACTCAGGAACTACAGAATAAACTCTTGAACTAAGGGCCCTCAGATCCCAAACAACCGCCTCCAAGCATGACTCACAAATACCTGCTGTCCCTCGCCAGAATATACCATCCTCAACCTCACTGCTAGATCCTGCCTCATCTCGGCTGTCAAACCCTCAAAATCTAGCACATGTACCCGGTTAACCGGTCTGCTCCATATAGTCTCGAGCCTTTGCTCGTAACTATGCCTAATCCCCTTAGTATACTCCTCTATGTGATATCTAAGCCATGGGTTCCTCTGATCAGCAGCTGTTAGTGGTGCCATATTTGAAAAATGAACCAAATCAGTAAAAATTCTATGTGAGGTATAGTACGGCGTATTCATAAAGGGGTACACCATATGCAAGGGTTTGAATTGAGTACGCCGTATGTCTTTGAAAGGATACGGCGTATTGGTGTTTAAAACCTTGGGTAAAAATTGATGCAATACGCTGTATTTAATGAAATTGAATACGCCGTATTGCTTCTGCAGTTTAAGATCAAAAATGGGGTTTCCCCTTATTTTACCCCATTATACCCAATCTTATTATCATAGCATTGTTTTACTGAGTTTAATATCTAAAATGGAGGGGGGGGGTAGAACATATAACAGTTATATAACCCCTAATTCAAATATCTAAACCCTAAACCTAATTCCTAATTGAAAAAGAAAGAAGGGAAATGATTTAAAACATACCGCAAGATATGTGTAATAACACGGGAGATTTTTGAAATCAAAGTACGCGGTGAAAATAATTTTTTATTGTGGGTAAAAAGTGTGTGTGAAACAATCCGGCGTATCTAGCTGGGTTTTTATACCCACACTCGATACGCCATATAGGGATTTGTCTGATATGGCGTATCAGACATTAAATTGATATGGCATATAGATGTAGCTATATACGCCGTATGGAGACCAATTTTCATGGTTTTAAAACAAAACATACCTTGGCCTCCGCAACACTTGTATGAGAACCATCCTTATAATACCGCTTAGGGTCGAACGGAATGCCGTACGGCACATATAGATTTATAATAAGAAAGAATAGTATTTCGTTTACGTAATAATTCCAGATCATGATATTTAAGTTAATGACAAAACTTCCTGTTTCAAAAGTTTTAATGATTTTATCGTGACTTGTTTCAGAAAACCCATTTTCCCCATGCGTAATTTCATTATCCTTTGAAGACTGTATTATACCAATATCATTATCATCATCGTCTTTTTCTCATTTTAAATCATCGGGATGAATATCGTTGAATAGATCATTAAAACGCGAAATAATTTCTTCATCATATTCAGACAATGATGTTTCATCAATTAAATTAATTTTATCGATACATTCAGAATTTATAAGAGGTTTAATTCCAAAATCTGATTTAGACGTTAAGCCATCGTTATAAACAATGGCTGGAAATTCATTTTCAAGATCTTTAAAATAGTCTAAATCATCAAAATAATCAACCGTAGGGTTGGGAGACAAAGGTTTATCATTTCCCGAATCCATTTTTTAAATAATTGACAGAAATTATTTTATATGAAAATGATTTTTCATCAAAAATTACCGTGTAATCTTCATCGTCGGATTCGTCTAATGAAATTCTAAAATCTAGCTCGTTTTTGTTAGGAGGACATACCGTGGGTTCAAACTGGATTGCTGTTAATGTATTGTCAAAAACTATGGCCGAAAATTCAGTTTCAAAGTCAATGGGATGGTCGTCCTCATCTTCATAGTTTTTAACTTTCCCGAATGTGGCAGTTTGCCAATTGAACGTGCGACCATGTCTTCGAGCTTTTTCTTCTTCTAGTCTGATGTATTCCTCCATAGTGATATTTGGGTCGTCCATTTTTCCTGTAATCAATATTGCAATAGATAAAAAGGTAAAATGGACTAATACGTCGTATTCAATGAATTAAATACGTCGTATTAAGCAATGCAGGAATTTAAACAAACAATTTAAACACACAATGCGAATAAATACAAACAGAATTTAAATAATTACACTAAACTAAATTAAATTAATTAATGGTTAGAAATACTAATAAGAATAAGGTTTTATTATTTCACTCCTCGGCAACGGCGCCAAAAACCTGATGTGCTGTCGTGTAGGGTCAATTATTTTATTTTTAAGTTTTACATTTATATTTAGCCGACAAACCTAAAACAACACTTTAACGGGCAGTGTACCCGGTCAAGATGAAGTTCGCGGTAAGTAGGGTGTCGAACACTAAGAGTGGAAATTTAATCCTATATTCTATCAGTATTTTAATTAGTCTATTTACTGGTTAAACCTATGCTATGTACGTTGTCTAATGAAATGGGGGATTCAGCCTGAGAGACTGGAACAGGTTTGGTGATGACAAATACCAATTCAATACACAATAAACACAAACGATAAAGATTAGAAGATAGAAAAGTGGTACAAGCCAAATGATAGAAAACTATATTAGCCATATTATATCCGGTTCAATGTTGGTTTGTTTATTTTAGTTCAATGATTTACTTATCTCGAATCGGCATATCATTCTTAAGACTTAGGCGGGACATCATCCTAAGACCTAGACACAATTAATCCTGTCACAATTAATGCATCCGCTTAAAGCATTCTTTAGTTTAATTATAATCTATCTTAGAGAATTAAAGCAGTGGTGATCCTGTTAAAACTCTAGCCCAACGAGACTTTACCCACTTATTGTTTGAAGGTGTTTTATATACTGGTAGTCCACTATTCCAATCTTTATCAGTTAATTAAGAGCATGATTGTTGAAACATAAACGGGTCACCTACCGGTCCAACTAAGGTCATAATCAAAAGATAAAGACAGAACGTTATTTGTGATCCTATTGGTCCAGTAATATAAGACATGATATGGAGAGCTATCTCAGTGTCTAGATTACTAGGTTCGTAACACTAGACCCAGTTGAATGATAGGTCGCATATTCAAACACATAAACAAGTATGAGGTGATAAAGATAATTAAACAATCAATGATAAATTAAGAAATCGATTTTAAAACAAACCAAGTAAACCGATCATCATATAATATACATAAAAAATAAATCTGTAATCAAAGTGTTAATAGTGTAATATACAATATAGATCAAAAAATATAATAAAATAGATAGATCAGGGGTCGGGCTGAGCATCGGTATGAGGGGCTACGGAGGTGCTAGCATTTCCCGTCTTGGGCCTGACACGCCTCCAGAAGGACAATCCTGAGCTACCTACAAGGGTGCTGTCAAATGGCTGATAAGTCTGGCCGCTGGCGTCCATGAGTTGTGTCATGCAGGAGATCAACCAGGTGGAGACTCTAGACTGCTCGGTGGTAAAGCTCGCGACATCTCCTCGCAGGCCCACAACATCACGCCATAAGTCGTGCACCTCCTCCTAGAGCCTCTCGATCCTCTATGACATAGTACATGGCTGTAGGGCGGGAGGAGGTGGTGGAGGTGCCTGTGCTGGAATCTCCAGAGCAGCTTCCTTAGCTGCCTGACTTGCCTCATCGGCCTCATCGGCACCAGCCGCAGCAGCCTGCTGCCTCTCTGGTCCATGGGCTACCCAAGTCCATGTCTCACCGTACCTCGTGCAAATGTGGAGCCTCCTAAGCTCATGTAAATCGATCAACAGGAGCTCTCGGGTGACTACCTGCAACCCTCTCAATCCATCGTTACTAACCAGCCTAAAATGCATAGCCAGACGCCTAATAAAGTGCCCACCTGACAGCTTAGCCTTGCTCTTCCTCCCCTCCGCATGTCTAAACAAATACTACGCTAATAGATGTAGGACGTTAATAGTCCTACGGTCCATGCTGTGGAGGTAGAAAAGATCAATACCGGTCACCTTCTCAGGTGCCTGCCCCTACCAAAAATACTATAAGCAATCATCCTGTGGCATAGCCTCCTCACAGGGTCTTGAATAAGAACATAAGAAGGGGCGGGGCCCAATAAGTCTTTGTCAGATGAGATCTCCATCCAATAATCCCTAAGACCCCCCTTGTCGGGGATCAATCTATCACTCCCAGCCCAGTAGGCTCCAAACCCAGCCTCTGCCATCTCTAACTCCGTGTGTAACCCCAATGCCAAGATAAACTACCTCCAAGTCATCCTCCTCCTAACTCCTCCTAACTGGAAACACAAGGTATCAGTGGTGTCTAAATCCATAACAGTATCACTCATCCTACAAGTACTCAGGAACTACAGAATAAACTCTTGAACTAAGGGCCCTCAGATCCCAAACAACCGCCTCCAAGCATGACTCACAAATACCTGCTGTCCCTCGCCAGAATATACCATCCTCAACCTCACTGCTAGATCCTGCCTCATCTCGGCTGTCAAACCCTCAAAATCTAGCACATGTACCCGGTTAACCGGTCTGCTCCATATAGTCTCGAGCCTTTGCTCGTAACTATGCCTAATCCCCTTAGTATACTCCTCTATGTGATATCTAAGCCATGGGTTCCTCTGATCAACAGCTGTTAGTGGTGCCATATTTGAAAAATGAACCAAATCAGTAAAAATTCTATGTGAGGTATAGTACGGCGTATTCATAAAGGGGTACACCATATGCAAGGGTTTGAATTGAGTACGCCGTATGTCTTTGAAAGGATACGGCGTATTGGTGTTTAAAACCTTGGGTAAAAATTGATGCAATACGCTGTATTTAATGAAATTGAATACGCCGTATTGCTTCTGCAGTTTAAGATCAAAAAGGGGGTTTCCCCTTATTTTACCCCATTATACCCAATCTTATTATCATAGCATTGTTTTACTGAGTTTAATATCTAAAATGGAGGGGGGGGGTAGAACATATAACAGTTATATAACCCCTAATTCAAATATCTAAACCCTAAACCTAATTCCTAATTGAAAAAGAAAGAAGGGAAATGATTTAAAACATACCCACAGAAATCGACAAGACACCCTAGTGGCGTTCCCAATCGGCTCAATTCACTTACATCCTGCTCCTTACCATACTTTATACAAGTGGTGATATCGGCCTCTTTTTACTAGGACTTTACATGTTGATTTTTGTAACGTATCAACGAATAATCAATCCTTACTAAGGGATCTCCTTCCTCGGTTATAGTTATTATAATGTATTTATATATAACTAAACTTCTTTTTGAAACGACCTATTTTTCTTCCCTTCTCTCTTTTTTTTGTTTTGCGTTTTTTTTTTCTTTTGCATTTTCTTTATAATACATTTTAAACATCGGTTTTGAGTCCACCAGTCTTCACTTTCTTAATTTATCCGGGATATTATTTTCCTTTGTTGTTCTTCTTCATCTCGGACATAATTCATAATTGCGAAAGTAGAGTAAAACTTTCGTGCTACATATTTTCCCATTGCATTGTGTTTCTATGTGCATTCCCGTCCATTACAGAGATTGAAAATTTCACTTTGACACACGGAAATACAAGAAACCCTCTTACACGAATAGCAATAGAAAAAAAGGAAACATAGAGAAATTAGGCTTAATCTACCTGGTTAATTAGGGTTTTAGGACTTAGGTTGCAAGTTGTATCGAAACATATTATTTGGTGGACCAAAAAGAAAGGAAATGCTCACAGTTTGTTCCTAGGGGATTTTACTCTAAAAATGAGGAGTAATCTTGGGTTAACGGGAATGTTAACTAAAAGTGAAGTTAGTTTATTTTTTGACATGTGGGCTATTTGGTTTTAATCCTAGAAATTTATCAGTTTTTGGTACATGTTTTTCCATCTATATCCCTAGTTTATAATTTTGGCGGTCTCGCGTGATATTCTAGCCATAGTCTAAAGTCCACTACCATCACCGGCCACACACTCATTTATTATGGAATTTAGTAGACAGTGGAAACTGGATAGGCTTAATTCTCTCAATATGTTGTCAGGGGTCTATAGTCCGTAGGTAATGTTATGTAACTAAGTGATTTTTTTTACAAAAGTCATGCTGAAAAAAAATTATATTTGGCCGTTTTTTAAGCACTTTGCATGTTATTTTGTAAAAAAGAAAGAGCAAGTACGTTATATTCTATATCCCCAACTTAAATTTATTAACGCTTGTTTTATAGATAAAATAATAATAATAAGGGAAATAGAATTTAGACAGAAAATCCCTGCCTGTTTTGCTGTGATAATTTCCATGTTGAGTTCTTGAGCAAAAAGTGTGTTGACTAGGCTTCAGTAATGCTTGATGAGTTCAACACAAAGTCTTTTTCAGAACTATACCATATCATAGTTTCTGCATGGTCCTGTAACGGTTAAAAAGAAAACAATTTTAATCACACAACTGTAAAGGGATCAACAAAGTGTTATCCCAAACCCTAGGATACGCCGTATTGTTCCTGTAGAAACAATTAAATTACTGGAAATTAAATAATTAAGTTTTAAAAGCTGATAACGTCTAGACATGCATACGCCGTATCTAATGGGGTTCGATACGCCGTATGTAATGTTTGGTAAGACAGACTCGTGCAGAAAATTAAAATTCAAACAATTAAAATGACCGGGTTGTCTCCCGGGAAGCACTTTTGATTACAGAAAAGTCTTTAAGTTAGACTTGCCCCAATTTAATCCTATCCTTATAAAATAATTTGAGGTCGAACGGGATGCCAAATGGCACATACAAATTCTTGATTAGGAAAATGAATGGCATCCCTTTGTTACAAGTCACGATATTAACACATAATTCTTTGATAAAGGTTTTAGTTTTGAAAATTTTATTAGATGTATCATGACTTGTTTCCAAAAGCTTATTTGACCTTAGTACATAGGCACCATCATCGATATTTATTACATTAGGTAATGGTACGACAAACATATCTCCCGATGATTGCTCAATATCACTTTCATCATATCTTTTGTCCATTATCGATCTTAATCATACGAGATAGATTATGTTGAAAGGAAATAGGTCATTAAAGTATAAAACGTTTTGTTCCTTTTCATCACATTCGGACAATGATGTTTCATTTTTTAAATTAAATTCATCGATATGTTAAGGACTTTCAGTAGGTTTAGTTAAGAAATCTGATTTAGACGTTAGAGCATAATTGTAAACAATGGCTGGAAATTCATTCTCAAAATCTTTAAAGAAGTCTAAATCATTAGAATAACTGACCTCATGCTCGGGTGTCAAAAACAAAGGCATATTGACTTTATCATTATCATTTTTAGAATCCGTTTTCAAATCGTTGACATAAATTATTTTATAAGAAAATGAATTTTCGTCATAAATTACCGTGTAATCTTCATCGTCGGATTCGTCAAACGATTTTCTAAAGTCAACTTTATTGTCGTTAAGAGGACTTACCGTGGGTTCACAGGAGAGTGTTGCATCAGATGTATCATCAAAGACTATAGCTGGGAATTCAGATTCGAAGTTGGTGAAGCAATCGTCCTCATCTTCATAATATTTCACCTTACCGTATATGGCAGTTTGCCAATTGAACGTTCGACCAGCCCTTTGAGCTTTTTCCTCTTGAAGTCTGATGTATTCCTCCATAGTGATGTTGGGGTCGTCCATTATACCTGTAATAAATTATCCAGGAAAGAAAACTGTCAAATAGCTTAATACGCCGTATTTAGTAAACTGAATATGCCATATTGATGATAGAGTCGAATACGCTGTATTGATTTGAAAAAATTTATACACCGTATCCAACAAGATGAATACGCCGTATTGAGTATTCGACTTAGAATGTTACAGCAAACGGTAACGAAGCACACAAACACACAATATGCAAAATATACAATGCAGGAAATTAAACACACAAACAAGCACACAAATATGCAATTTAAACAAAAACACTAATAAATAAGAATTAAACAACTTCACTCACTGGCAGCGGCGCCAAAAACCTGATGTGCTGTCGTGTAGGGTCAATTATTAGATTATCAAGTTTTAAATTTATATTTAGCCGACAATCCTAATAACAAACTTACTGTAGATGTGTAATTCGGTCAAGATGGAGTTCGCGGTAAGTAGGGTGTCGAACACTAAGAGTGGAAATTTAATCCTATATTCTATCAGTATTTTAATTAGTCTATTTACTGGTTAAACCTATGCTATGCACGTTGTCTAATGAAATGGGGGGTTCAGCCTGAGAGACTGGCACATGTTTGGTGGAAACAAATACCAATTCAATACACAATAAACACAAAAGAGGAAAATTAGAAGATAGAAAAGCGATACAATCCAAATGATAGAAAACTATATTAGCCATATAAAATTCGGTTCAATGCTGGTTTGTTTTTGTTTTCAGTACAATGATTACTTATCACGAGCGGCATATCATTCTTAAGACTTAGGCGGGACATCATCCTAAGACATAGACACAATTAATCTTGTCACAATTAATGCATCCGCATAAAGCATCCTTTAGTTTAATTATAATCTATCTTAGAGAATTAAAGCAATGGTGATCTTGTTAAAACTCTAGCCCAACGGGACTTTACCCACTTATTGTTTGACGGTGTTTTATATACTAGTAGTCCACTATTCTAATCTTTATCAGTTAATTAAGAGCATGATTGCGGAAACATAAACGGGTCACCTAGGCCAACTAGTCAAAATTAAAGATAAAGAATTAGTTATTTGTGATCCTGTTGGTCCAGTAATATAAGACACGATATGGAGAGCTATCTCGGTATCTAGATTACTTGGTCCGTAACACTAGACCCAGTTAAATGATAGGTCGCATATTCAAACACATAAACAAGTATGAGGTGATAAACATAATTAAACAATCAACGATAAATTAAGAAATCGATTTTTAGATTTTAAAAAAAAACCATAAACATTGAATTTCATTTAAGATGGCTAATACCCAAGGGTATTAGCCCTCAACCATTGTAATTATACAAGTGTAATCAAACAATTGAAATCGAACGATTAAGAGAGTAAAAATTACACGATGTCTTCTATGGAGTCGTGATCAATGCTTGACATTTATGGCTGATCTTCTCTTCTAAAACTCATCTCTGATGAGTATGGTATAAAGAATATGATATTGCACTCTGAAAACACATTTTTGAGTTTTCTATTTATAGTTGCTGAAAAATACTCGATACGCCGTATCCAGATAGGTCGATACGGCGTATTAGGCTGGATTCCTTAGAGTGCGTGCTACATTCATAATAAATCTTTGATTTCATTCCCAATTTACTTGATTTACTGTATCTTCAAATAGTTATCTTCATGGATACGGCGTATGTAGATAGCATGGATACGCCATATTAGAAATTAGTCAAACGCGTTTTCTTGTGAAGTCTTGGCGTTGATACGCCGTATCTATTTAGTTGGATACAACGTATTGGTGAATTTTTAGAAATCTTCTAATGTCTTCGTTTTAGTTCCAATTTATGCACCTTTTAGCTTATCTTCACAAAACACTCCTGAATTACTGCATTTTTCAACTTTAAAGCGATTAAGTACCAAATAATGCAATAATTATATAAAAGTGGGCAAAATAGATAGGATAAATGATATATTAAAGTGACGTTATTTTATGTCATCAACTAGGAACGTGCCTTCCACAAATTATTTCGCATTGTCTGAGATTATTGCTTGAGGCCTTTCGAATCTGCACACTATGTGTTCCCATATGAACTTTTCTATGTGTTTTCTAATTGTTGATATTAGCGGCTTTGCTTCGACCTATTTTGTGAAGTAATCTATGGCTACCACTAAAACCCTTGCACCTCCAGGTGTTGTCGGCAGAGGGCTCACTATATCGATTCCCCATTGTGAGAAAGGCCAATGTTGGTACCTAAATGTTTGAGTACAATATACTATATCAATTTAACTTCTCATACAAAGTAAGGTATAACATCCACTTTGATAAGAATGAAATAATTTAAGATGATAAGATGATAGATGAATCTTAGAGAGAGAAAACTAGTGAGAGTATAAAGTATATGAGAGAAAAAAATAAGATGGTTGTATTCCCTATGCACACCAAATATTCTGAAATGAGACCAACCTTAAATCAAGCTACCCTACATCCTAAGAGAGTGGATGGGTGGTATTTATAGTTCTTACTACATTAAGGGTGTGACAGCTAGGTTGTAGGGTTGTTGGTCGTGCTCGGGGTTTTGGACTTGAGCTCGCGAATACGTATTTCGCAACTAATAGAGTTATCCACGAGCTCCAACTCCCATTTTTTCAATATACGCAACCCCAAAAAATAGAAGAAATAGGGTAATCCAATTACATTTTAGAGTTTTCTATAGTAACATAAATGACTCGCATTCATGACTTGTTAGACTAAATATTAGAGGCAAAAACCAAACACCCCAAGTAAAGCAAGAGGTTTTTGAATCTTACGATGGTGACCCCCCTTTTCTTATCCTAACCTTGGATTCCTCAGCCTCAATCGGTAAGCTACAATCCCCACTTATCTCTGATGGGCCCATGCACTCGCTAGAATCTACTTTCTTCTCATGTGATTCTTTATCTTCCTTCTTCTTTGGAACTAATTATCTTATACATAGTTGATTCAGCGCCATCATCATTTTCCTAATGCACTGATTGTTTTATATTTTGGCATGTGAAACACACTACTCTCTTGAGAATATGCTATTGACGTGCTATATGCTCACCTTTAGTTCGTTGAGTGTTGTTTTGGTCTATTATCTCGTTGTAGGTGTTGTTCCTTCAGCTTTGTGTGGGATTGATTCTCTAGGTTATTTTTAGTTTCGTTTATTGTTTTTGGGTTATTTAAATCTATGTGATGGGCTTTTCGTTTGTTATTAATGTAGTATTGGATATTTTAATTTAAACATCTATTATATTAATTTTTTATTTTTATAGTTTTTGTCTTAATGGAAATAAAGTTGACAACAATATTTTGTTTTACGATATCGCATACATTATTGTATTGATATTTGAATCATTCGGTACAGTATCGATGAAATTTAAGGCTGAATTTAAAATGAGACTCTCGCGCTAAAAGGGACTATATAAAGTCTACTCGCGCATTGATCTCATCCTCCATGTGTTAAGGGTTTGAGTGGTTGTCTCCATCTTACTAGGCAAGCCAGCATTCCACGGCTTTAGTACCTCCACATGGATCCCTTATGTTTTAGTTTAGGTTCTTTACTTGCGGCAAATCACTCATGTAGTGCCCTTGATTCCCTACAACCATTACTGCATGAAAGCATGTCACATTCTTTGAATATGCTCCCGCTACAGGCAATTCCAGTTCGCACCCTGTCTCCTTCGCGTGTCATTCGTGCTTTTGACTGGGAGTCTTTTTGTTCCACAGAGAGCGTTTAATCTTATTATCCTTGTTTGTCTTTAACGTCTTTGCCAGCCTGCTCGCAGATATTGATCGTGACCTGATTTGACAAAACAGTATGGACTTACTTTAGCTATCATCTTCGAAAGTTGCCTGACGATCTCCCTGTATGAGCTTAATAGCTGTTGAATAGAAGATCTTGGTATTATCTCGCAGTGTTTGCACCTATTCACCCATGGTATAGGGAGTTTCCTTGTGCGGAAGGTGTTGATACTGCCGTTTCAGTCATTGAGCCGCTGGTGTCATGATGTCTTGAATCTTAGGGCTTGTATGATTTTCTTTGTAGTTTTGAGCTATATGAGCATTGTGGTAATGAATCTGACTCCCAGCTGGAATGAGGGGAATCTCCTTATCGGCAACATAAAACATACCTTTTAGCAGTTTCTTGTCTCTTGTCGGTTGTGCTATTAGCACCCTAAGTTGATTGCCCAATCTTCCCATCGATTATGTATCCTGAAATAAAATAGCTTAGCGCAATACATAGCGGTCCATATTCTATGTGGTGTACGAATATGGCTTTTGTCATTTCATCGGAGTTTAGGTTAGATTATAAACCTTCGTTCGGTTCCGTTTTTTAGTTAGTGACCAAAATTTTTTATAGTATAAATATCGTATTGTAACCTGTAATAAGGATAGTATTCCAAGAATTCTCTCTTGACAGTGGTTTCCGCAGCCCTGAGAAGCATGTAGAATTCTTAGTAAGTACAGATGTATTAGATATTTGCGTATGCTTGCAGATAGTTCTATATACTTCACGCGCTCCCAAAAGAAGAAAGGAAATATAAGGTAAAAAAACTCAATCATCGCACAACGAGCGAAAACAAAATTCGTATATTTTATCGGGGGAAGTACTCTTTTCGGTGTCGTGTTCAGCCCCAACGAAATCGTGAAATGAGAATTTGAAATATTTCGGATTATGAAGAGCTAAGATATGATATAAAGGATTTTGAATGTTTAGTCTATACTTCAAATGTAAACAAGGCACGTGTAGTGTAAGAACTGTGAGATAGCACAAAATTTAAATGCACAAACGTCATAATGCGTGCTAAAACAGGAGTGTTTAAAATCTAAAACACGACTTTACAAATTTAATTATACCTAAAAATCACAAATTTTAAAATGACAAGTTTGTAGGAAAACGAATTGAATTTCTTATTGTATTTTTTAATTTTTTATAGAATTTTCTAAGATTTAATGAATTTATCAAAAATATACGTGTCTCGCATCCTATACGGAAAGAGACATTACTCAACTATGTCTCTCTAATAGATATCTATAGTCTGACTTTATTGGTTTCAAAAATGCTAAGATTTAAAAGAGAGATAAATTAGAATGACTCTTGAATCAAGATGAGATATCAAAAACTTTCGCACACTATTTTTCAATCTTAAGAGGGATTATCAAGAACAAGAACTTATCTAAAAACTATTTTAACGGCCTAAAAAATACAAATTTAAATGAGAAAAAATTATAGCTAAAAAAGGTTTTTAAATTCAAAAAGGTTTTTGCAGAAAAAATTATGGAACAAATAGCCCAATTTTTAAAAGCATTTGTTAACCCCTCTTGTGTGTTTGTGCCAATTAAAACTCAAACCCTAGTGTGTGTATTTAAACAAAAAAACTAAGAATGATTAAATCTATTTGCTTAGATTAAGAAAGACAGGGTAGAAATGGTAAGAAAAGGAAAGAACAGGGTAGGAGGGTCTAACATATAGGAAATTTACACTACATTAGACAACAGGTGCCCCCTTATCTTTGAGACAATTACGCGCTACTCTAGTGACTCAGGATGTTCCTCGCTGTTGATGTTATTGTTATTTTGGCTTGATGTTAGTGCTAGAAATCCATTTACTGTGGTTGCTCTGAGTCGAAGATAACCAAGCTTGTAGAGCTTAACTCAATCTACAAGTCCCTTGTATTGCCCCGTAAGTAGTAGAATCTCGCTATGGTACTACTTCGTATCAGATCACGCAGACGTGTGTTGTATGAACGCTACCATTGGGACTTTTAAATGAGGAGTAGACTAAGCTAGTAAACTGGTAAGAGACGCTTGTCGCTCCGTTCGATCTGTTACAGAATGTGCTTATTTAGAAGCTTTTTCACATTTTGGATTATTTAGAGCTTTTTACTTGATGAAATTTGAAAGCAATAGAAAGCTATTTGTTGTCTAATTATATGTACTAATGATATCTATATAAATACGAAGACTAAGTCTTCACAAAAGATTAAAAGAAAGTGAATCTGAAAATGTAATACTTCTTGCTGATACACTTGGTACTGCTGTAATAAGCTGCTGATGCAATTGATGTTAGACAAAGATTCAACCTAGAATTTTAAAACCTTCACTCTACTAAATGGAACCAAGCGCTCTAACACAAAACAATTTTGACTTCTAAGTTGCTTCTAAATTCCTAAAATCTAAACTTATTACAGCTTAAATTTGCCCTGGTGTAAATGAAATCTTTTTACAACCTAAACTTTGTAAATCTCAACACTAAAACTTAAAACCTATTTAACTTTTGATGTCATGTCCTAATACAACTGTGTCAAAAGCTTTGACATGAGTATTTTGACTTTAAAAGTCAAATTCACTATAAACCAAACACTCCCTTAGGTAAGCTGTCAAGCTAAATTGCACCTAAAGTCTTTTTAACACTAAAACTTATAAAGCTTTTTATCTACTTATACTAAAATTAACCTAATAAAGCTATTTAAGCAGTAAAAGTACTAGCTTATTAGGAAAAATAAGCAAGTTTCTCTCTTAGGCTTATACTACTAGTTTTTATGACAGAATGTGAAAATAAGAAACTAACTTGATTTTAACCTAAGTAAACTTAAAACTATTACATCTAAGAGCTGTCCTAGCTAAATGAAACAGGATTGAGCTTTAGAATTCATAGGAGAAAGAAATTTGCAATAAGCTAAAAAAAATGCTAAATTGAATTTGAGAAAGTAAAACCTGTAATGGTGTTGTCTCAGCACTTAAGCCACTCTTGTAGAGTGAGTGGCTTTAGAAGAGCTTAACCTAATGGCACCTTGCCTCTAGACCATAAGCAATAAGCTCAATAAGCTATTTTCAGCTTATTTCTTCATTAAGCTGCTAAACCTTGATCAAATGAGCTCAAATGGAAATGATTGAATGTAAATTGATTGTAAAAAGTAAATGAATCATTAAAGACAGAATTCTAAATGAATTTGAGCTTATTAACATGAATAAGCTCAAAAGAGCTTATTAAGAGCTTGTTTGGTAAAATTTGCTTAAAATTGAAATCAAAAACTTGAAAACAGAATATATTGCTCAAATTGATTGTGTTACAAGTAGAATTAACGAAAGTACAAGTAATTGAAGCTGAATGTTAAAAAGCTTAAAGAAAAATGCTTAAAAATGAAAAAAAAAACTTAAAAACTGAAATACAAAAACTAACTCTCTAAAAATGAGCTAAATCGTCCTATTTATAGAGGATGGAAGAGGAGAGGAGAGAGCTTCTTGAATGTTCCAACCAATCACAGCCCTTGATCAATCTCGAACTAATTCTTGGCCGTTTGATGAAAAGAATGAGGTGTCTTGGCCAATAGGGTGTTTACACGTGTTTTATTGTGATTGGTGAAGGTGTATGAACGATTTTTATTGTTTAAAAAGGAGCGGGGGTGGGAAATTTAGAATTGGGTTTGTTGGGTGAAAAGCGCGGGAAAATCCGTTATAGCTGTTAGACAGTTGCGAGTTATGCGGGGTTTATGTTTGAAACTTTGAGATATTGACACATTCGGTCCCCGTCTTTGCTTCCGCCCAAATGTAGTTATAAACAAGTTTGGAGATGTGCAAAATCAGTCCTTGTTGTCTTTCTTTCTCTTTTTCTTCTTTATAAATCACACTTTCTTCTCTTGGCAACTTTGGTCCTTGAAACTTT
>BQNB010074453.1:9619-31788 GCA_026074375.1 Tanacetum coccineum | reverse complement strand
TTTCATACACATGCATGAGACTTTCAAAAAAAAGATGCATTTGATTTAATTTCAAGGCTTATGGTGCATTTGGTTTGGTTTAGGCGTCCATATATATAAGAGGGGGAGGGTTGAATGAAATTTTGGACTTATCAATATGAGATGGACGATAACTAAAGTGTACACGAAAAGATTTCGAGTTTCTGGGATTCCGTTAGGTCAAAAACGCGAAAAACGCAATTTAAACGCTAAAGCGTAAAAATAAATACCGGGAGTGATCATAAACTACGAAACACTTAGAAAAGATAAAATAACTCATATAATATCTAAACTAATCTAAATCCGAAGTCGGAACGCGTCCGATGATGTTTTTCAGATTTACGCGGGTTAACTTCCCGGTAAACTGCCGGATTCAAACGTAACGTATAAAAGTCAAAAATAATTGTCAGAAAAGTTTAAAATATTGATCTGAAATTTTCGGGGTGTGACAGTATGGTCGGGAAAGTAGATAGCAACACTGTTCCTTATCTGTTTGGACTTAATCTATTTGTTTTGTTTTATATTTACACCAATTTTCTCATTACTAATTCCCAACCTTTGGTCTTACTCGAATGAGGGACAGAGCAATCACATGTGTCTCATTCATGGATTTATCTGTGTATGTGTGATTTTGTCGCCCTTGTTGGTGTATTACTATTGGGAAAGGATTAGTTATCCCCCACCCTACATCATTCTTCATCCTAACATTTGATTTTACTCGAATGGGGATCTGAGCAATCATGTGTGTCTATTCCATGTATTTGAATGTGTATATATGATTTTTTCGGCCTTGTTGGTTTACTACTATTGTTAAGGATTACTTGATCCTATTCTTTAGCTTATTCGAGTTAAGATCTGAGCAATGAGAAGTGTCGCGGTCATGGATTTGGGCGTGCATTTGTCATTTTGTTTCCTTTTCTGGAATATTGGTATCGATAGAGATTGAAAAGAATGATCAAACCCTTAAACCTTAACCTAATTTTGCCTTTTTAGACTTGTTAATCTTTAGCTTTAGTGGTGGAGATGTGTATCCTTGCCAAGCTTATGATAGAATACTCGTCACGATCGAGCAATTAAGCGAATTACTTAAATGTTACCACATAGATTAGTTGAGTGATTTGAGTGTTTTCATTCTCTTTATCCGTGAGGTGTTTGGTTGTGTGCTAGTAATTAGACAAAAGAGTTGCTTAAAGGAAAAATCCTAGACTTCGGTTGGGATATATTTTCATAAGTTTTTCTAAAGTCTACTTGAGGACAAGTAGGATTCAAGTGGGGGATATTTGATGACATCAAACAACGTCACTTTTATAGCATCATTGATCCCATCTAAATTCCACGTTTTATTTTATTTATGCATGAATTGGTACTTAATTATTTATATTTATTATTTGCAGTAAATATGGAGCAATTGGTGAAGTTTAACTAAAAGGCACGCATTTTGGAGCTTAAATGAAAAAAATCATGAAGAGCACTGTTCTGGCTATCTATACGCCGTATCTAGCAAGAAGATACGACGTATTTGTGCCTTGACTTCACAAGCAACCACGAATATTTGAAGACCAATACACCGTATCCATAAAGACTCATACGCCGTATTCACTAACGGTTCATGAAAGATTCTGGAAGATATTTATCATGGTCCCCATTCCAAGAAACTCCAATATGCCATATTGACCTCATCTAATACGGCGTATCGACCAAATTACAGGTCTTATAAATACCGAACCTTAAATACTAATTTTATGTATGCGATGGAGGCCATTCATGGCTGATCAATTCATTAACCACCAAGTTTGACTTTTAGAAGAGAAGAGAAGCCAAAAAGTTCTTGCAACGCTATTTAATCCATTAGAAAACCCTTGTAAATCCTTATACTCTAAATACGCGTTCAGTTTTTGGTATCATTTATTAATTGGTTAGTTTACCTTAATCGTTCGTCTATAACATTTGTATTTGTTACAATGGTTATTGGCTAATACCTTTTGGGTATTAGCCATGTTTATGATAAGTTAACGTTTGGTTTATGTTTATCTCGATTGCATCTTATTCATTGTGAGTTGTTTTATGTTTATCATATTATACTCGTTTATGTGCTTAAGTATGCGACCTATCATTCAACTGGATCTAGGAACACAAAAAGAGCATTAGCTAGATGCCGGGATAGCTCTCCATATCTGTAATTTATATATCTAGAGTAACAGGATCACAAATATTGACATGTCTTTGCCTTTGGTTTAGTGAACAAGTTCGACTAGCAGGTGACCTAGGATCAATAAATAACACGTTCTGATTCCTTGGGTAAAGATCTGGACAATGGACTACTAGTATATAAAGAGTCGTTAAGTAGTAAGTTAGTAAAGTCTCGATGAGCTAGGATTCAATAAGATTACCATTATTGTCTTCTAAGATAGATTATAATCAACAGTGATTGCTTTATGCGGATGTGGTTAATTGTGACAGAATTGCCATGTCTAAGATTTAGGAAGAAGTACCGCCTAAATCTATATATGATATATCGACATTGAGATAGGCCAATCATTGCACTTATAAACTAAAACCCGCGTTTTATTTGATTAAACATGGTTAATACGTTTTCCTTACAATAGGCTTGACCGCTTCTATATCTTCTAAATATCAGCTTGTGTGTGTTAATCGCCCAATCTCAGTCTAGATAAACCAAAACTCGTGCCAATCTCTCAAGCTGAAAACCCCCCTTTTGCGTTAGTTTAGGTTTAACTTAGGTATAACATAGAATAAAGGACTAACCTAGATAACTAAAATACTGGTAGACTTAAGTATTAACACTCGTTCTTAGTGATCGACACCCTACTTACCAACGAACCTACATCTGATCGGGTACACTGCCCGTTAGTGTTGTTTTAGGTATAGTCGGCAAAATATAAATAGTAAAACTTGATAATAAATATTGCCTACGCACAACGACACATCAATCCCATATCCTCAACGCATTCGAAAAGAGAAAATGGAAGCCGAATACGGAAAATTCCTCGATATGATTCGAGCCGTTCAAATCAACGTACCTCTTATCGATGTATTAGCAGGAATGCCGAATTATTTCAAATTTCTCAAAGAACTTGTAAGCAACAAGAACAAGCTTGAACAAATCTCATCCGCTTTCCTTAGCGTTCCACCCAAACTCGGAGAGCCCAGAAGTTTCCTTATCTCTTGTACCTTTGGCAAAACCTTCTCTTGCAACGCCTTAGCCGATCTTGGCGCTAACATTAATCTTATGTCATATTCTCTATACTCAAAACTATCTCTCGAAACTCTCAACCCAACTAAAATGAGCGTAAGATTAGCAGACCGATCATTCCAATACCCTATTGGAATAGCTAAAAATATGCTTGTCGAAGTTGGTAAATTCACTTTTCCTATGGATTTTGTTATTCTCGAAATAGAAGAAGATAGTAAAGTTCCTTTTATCCTAGGAATACCTTTCCTACACACCGCAGACGCAGTAATTCATGTTAAACAAAAACAACTCAACCTTGGAGTTGGCACATAACGAATGACCCTTTCTATCGATTCTACGATGAAACACTCATATTCTAATGATGATACGTGTTTCAGAATTGACGTCGTTGATGAAATCTTAGAAGAAGATTTCAATTCTCTTCTCGATGAAGGAAGTAAAATCCCTTACTCTATCGAGGGAACTCTTCTCGAAGATAAAACCATTTCCAAATTTGATGAATTCATTGCTATGAATATCGAAGAAAACTTTGAATCTGAAGAAGAAATAACCTTCGAAAAAATCACCTTCGATACTGATTATAAAATCAAGAATTCTCTTGATGAACCTCCAACGGATCTTGAACTCAAACCGCTTCTTGATCACTTAGAATACGCATTCTTGGAAGAACATTTTTTTCTTCCTGTGATCATATCATCTCAGCTTTCTAAACAAAACAAAAATAAGCTCATCTCTGTTCTCAAAAGATATAAGCAAGCTTTTGCTTGGAAGACCACATACATTCCCGGTATATGTCCGTCCTTCTCCAAACATAAAAATCAACTTCTAGAAGTTAAAAACCAGTTGCTCAAAAACAAAGAAGATTAAATCCAAATATGCAAGAAGTTGTTAAAAAGAAATTGTTAAACTCCTTGATATCGGAATTATATATCTAATCGCTGATAGCCCTTGGGTAAGCCCCATCCACTGTGCACCAAAGAAAGGTGGTATCACAGTAGTCACAAACGAGAAAAATGGACTTGTCCTAACAAGAACCGTTACGGGTTGGCGATTTTGTATTGATTATCATAAACTCAACGAAGCAATCGCGAAAGATCACTTTTTGTTGCCATTCATGGATCAAATGCTAGAAAGACTCGCAGGCAATAAATACTTTTATTTCATCGATGGTTTTTCTGGATATTTTCTTATACCAATCGATCATATGGATCAAGAAAAAACAACCTTCACATGCCCTTTCAGAATATACGCTTACAGGCGAATGCCTTTTGGTTTATGTAATGCTCCCGCTACTTTCCAAAGATGCATGTTGGCTATCTTTCATTACATGATCAAAGAATTTGTAGAAGTATTCATGGACGACTTCTCCGTCTTTGGAAACTCCTTCGATAACTGTCTAAACAATCTCGTTAAAATGCTTCAACGTTGTAAGGATGCAAATCTTGTCCTTAATTGGGAAAAATATCACTTCATGGTTAAAGAGGAATCGTTCATGGACACAAAGTGTTTGGAGCAGGCCTTGAAGTTGACAAAGCCAAAGTCGACGTAATTTTTAAACTTCCACCAACCACTAATGTTATAGGCATTAGAAGTTTTTTTAGGACATGCCGGTTTCTATCGACGTTTCATTAAATACTTTTCAAAAATTGCCCGTCCTTGAACCAAATTGCTTGAAAAAGATACTCCATTCGAGCTTGTCACAAAGCATTCAATTCCTTAAAAGAAAAACTCACATGCACTCCTGTGATCATGAGCTCAAATTGGAATTTTTTTCATTTAAGCTAATGTATGATACCAGCAAATTTACAGTTGGAGTAGTCTTCGGAAAAGAAGATGGAAAAACCCCATCTATTTTGCAAGCAAAACTCTCAATTCAGCTCAGCAAAATTACACAGTTATAGAAAAAGAACTTATGGTTGTAGTCTTTGCATTTGATAAATTCCGATCATATATGGTATTATCTAAAACTATTGTCTATACTGATCACTCAGCTTTAAGACACCTCTTCAAAAAGCAAGATGTTAAGCCACGTCTCATACGTTAGATATTGCTATTGCAAGAGTTTAACATAGAAATCAAAGACAAAAAGGTACTATTAAATGTTGTCGTCGACCACTTATCTCGGATTAAAAATGATGAGACTAGTGATAACGACGATGAAATCGACGATAACTTTTCTGGCGAAACTCTTATGGAAATTAGCACCAGAGACATACCATGGTTCGCAGACTTTGCAAAATATTTGGTAGGTGATATTATGCCTAAGAGAATGGCGTACCAACAGAAAAACAAATTCTTCTCTGACCTTAAAAACTAGTTTTGGGAAGATCCATATCTTTTCAAAGTATGTTTAGAAGGTATGATTAGACGTTGTATCTTAGGATAAGAAACTCGTACTATCTTAGATCAATGTCACCATGGATCTACCAGTGAACATTATGGACCTACAACCACAGCTAAAAAAGTCCTAGGCTCAGGCTTTTACTGGCCAACAATCATCAAAGAAGCTCACACTCTCATTCGCCTTTGCGAAGCGTGTAAAAAAACTAGAAATATATCTAAATGTGATGAAATGCCCTTAAACAGCATTAAAGTATGCGAAGTTTTTGACATCTAGGGTATAGACTTTATGAGACCATTCTCGAAATCATATAAATTCGAGTATATCTAAGTCGTTGTCGACTATGTATCTAAATGGGCCGAAGCTCAAGTTTTACCGACTAACGATGCCAGAGTTGTTATATCATTTCTGAAAAAACTATTTTGCTGTTTCGGAATGCCCAAAGCTCTCATAAGCGAACGAGGAACTCACTTCTGTAACAAAATAATGGAAAAAACTATGAAAAGATACGAAGTTACTCACCGTTTCTATACATTCTATCATCCTCAAACGAGCGGAGAAGTTGAAAATACAAACAGAGCCCTAAAAAGAATCCTTGAAAAAACAGTAAAAGAAAATCCCGCTGTTTGGTCAAGAAAATTAGATGATGCTCTGTGGGCCTTCAGAACCGCTTACAAAACACACACCGGAACCACACCTTATAAACTCTTATACAGTAAAAACTGCCACTTGCCATTTGAAATTGAACATCGTGCATATTGGGCACTTAAAAATTATAATCCCGATCTTATCACGGCTAATGAAAAAAGAATGTTTCAATTACATGAATTAGATGAATTCCGCCATCGAGCATATGAAAACTCTCATCTATACAAAGCAAGAACCAAAGTCTGGCACGACAGAAAACTAAAAATGAGAAAAGAATTCAAAAACGGAAACAAGGTGCTGTTATTCCACTCAAAATACAAATTCAAACAGCCAAAACTAAGATCTCGCTGGCTTGGACCATACATTGTGAAACATCAATATCCATCCGGATATGTGGAACTATAGGTAAAGATGGCAAGACGTTTATTGTTAACGGCCATCGACTTAAGCTTTATCATGAAGAAAATGACTATAATGACCTAAGGGAAGAACTAACACCCTTCTTTCCTAAAGAATGAACCACCAAAGCATGAGTCTAGCTAACGACTCTAAAAAATTAAGCGCTTCTCGGAAGGCAACCCGTGCTTTATCACTTTTCCACTCAAGTGTGGAGGAGACCCTTATAAAAATATATATAAAAAATACCCCAAAAATATTTTCCTTTTGTGTGTTTTGTTTGTTTACCAATTTTCAGGTATTCAAGTCCAAGTGAAGAACAACAAAGGAAGAAAAACAAAGATGCTCCCTAATGAATAACTTTCTCGCAGCTACACTCTCTTATGCCTGGGAAGTACCGTTTTCCCTTAATTCTCCCTATTTTTATATTTATCAGTTCTCACATTGAGGGTAATGTTCAACTTAAGTGTGGAGGGAGAGCAAATAAGAAAAATTAATATATCATTTCCCTTCATGTTTGCCCTGTAATCTGGCCACATTTCTAACTGATATTTTATAAAAATTAATATATAGCTTTCTTCCAAATTAAAAAATGTATACTACTTAGTAAGGCAAATCCTACTCGGATAGACATCATAACTAGTACAAAATTAGTCCACTAAATTGTGAGGTATATTCTAGCCTTTGATGCATATCTTTTGCATATTTTATGAGAGTGCGGATAATTTAGTTGCTCTAGAACTTGTGCTTGATTATCATTTAATTTATAGACAATTTCGTATGATAAGAGGTAAAGTATATCCCCATGTTATCCCGCTATCTGCAGCACTCGCTTATAGTGCTAAAAATCTCCCAAGTATACTACACTTAATGTGCTCAAATGTTTAAGCTCTGTGCCAGCCTTAGTTATCGTATTTTGGTATTAAAAAAATAAATAAATAAAGTAATAAGTAATGTTGTTATAAGGCTTTGGTTTGGCACATGATATTATGATATTATTATGTTCTCCCATACTCACCCACATCATATTATACGTTTTGCCTCTTTGAGATTTTGTCTAGGTGCTCATGCCGCAACGGTCATGTTATGTGTCTTCTACAAGCATATGGTAGCTATCTAAATTATGTATGTGCAAAATTGAGTGAACTCACAAAAACAAACCCTATATGAGTGACTTGTGTGAATAAATAAATATATCCCTTTTGTGAGGTGCTTTGTTATATGTCTATGCTTCAAACGTTTATTAATCCAGATAAACACTTGTTAAATTGGTATTTCTCCACGTCACAATATATGATTCTTGTTTTCTCGCTTTGATTGCTTGAGGGCAAGCAATAGCTAAGTGTGGAGGGATTTGATAACACCTTAATTATACATGTTTTAGGCGGCGTTATTGTATATATTTTCATCATTTCTCGTGAACTTTTGATACTTAATAGCATGAAATATATGCAGGTTCACTTGAAGTTAGTCCAAGCTAAAAACTGCTCAAAATACAAGTGTTTATGCCTCATGGAAGTCAAGTTAAAAGATAATAAAGAATAAAGTCCAAGACCAAGCAGAAGTGCGTAGCACTTTCCCTGGTGTGCACCGCACTTGGCCACGAAATAAATGAAGTCAGTAAATACAAGAAGTGCACCGGTTTTCCCCAGATGCGCGCCACACTTGTCCAAAGCATTAATGATTTCTAAACCGATAGGCGAAGTACACCGCACTTTTTATGAAGTGCACCGCACTTCTGGCCTCACCCAACCTATAAATAGAGAGGCATTTTTAGCCATTTGAGACATCACTCACATACACTTCCAACAAATAATCCTCTCTCAATCTTCATCCTTTCCTGGTGTTTTAAAGACAAAATTCCGGCGAAACAAAGGCGGGTTATAATCTAGTTATATCGAATAAGAAAAGGTTATATTTAGTTTGGTTATTTTTAATCGGGTTAACCATCCGTGATCTAGCCGAATCTTGTATGTCTCTTATTACTCTATCTATTTCTGTTATTATGAACTCCGTAGCCATGAGAGGCTAAACTTCTTATGACTACTCGGTTATGTTAATATAATAAAGAAGCGTTTAGTATTATTTTGATCTTACTAATCTCAAGTTTATATTGGAATGCTATCGTATTTGATCTTGCCAAATTTGTTTGTCACCTTTGATTATATAAAAAATAATGGTATAGGTCGAAAGACCCATTGTGTACTATATAGTTTTAAATATTTTTTTACGATCTTTATCATTTGGTTGGAGAAATCCGCTTACGTTAATTGGTAAACAAAATAAATTTAATATAATAGTAACTTGATTAAGTTAAACTAATATAAGTCTTGAGTTAAAACAAGTTAATTTGTGAAAACGTTTTTTGACGAGAAAACCTTTTTATAAGTTAAGAATTAAAATCGAAGATCATTATTTTACCATCGCTGCAGAATTATAAGAAACTATCCGAGTAGTCATATTCCCTTATCATTGAATTTTACTCTTGTTATTTTACTTGAAAAAGTTATTATAATTTGTCTTAATTATTGTGATTATACGAACATAACTAAATCCATGTGGACGACCTGGTCTTATCTGGATTATTATACTACATACGTGGGTTATACTTTACCCGTGTGTTGGTCTTAAAAATCAGTAAAACTAGTCTTATAAATTTAAAGTTTTCACAACACATCACAGGTGAACAACGGCAAGGAAAATGAGGAAGAAGACTAGTAAATTGTTTTATTTTTTTTAATTTATTTTTCACCTTAAACTTTGTTGCTATATAAGATGACATTATTAGTCCTTGATAGTGTTTTTCTTACACTGTTAGTCCCTATTTTGTTTACACTGTTAGTCCTAAAATTTGGTTTATTTTATGTAACAGGTTTTTAACCCGTGCTCCGCTGTGGAGCATGAGGTTTTACGTTAATTTATGTATTGTAATTTTAATCACATGGTTTGTTTGGAGGATATCTATAAGAAACCAAATGCAATGACGGAGGAAATGATCTCCGTCCTTCGTTTCATTTGGCTTTTTTATAAATATCCTCTAAAAAACCCCGTGATTGTACTTTGTATTTTAATTTGAATGAATAAAATTTCATTATCTTCCTCTCCGTAAATAAAATTTCATTCTTTTAAATAACGTCGCTTACACTTTTTCGGTACAAAGCTAAATACCGAGTCCTTCTTCGGGTACAACCAAACCCGTTATGTTTTATGGCACAAGATAACAAACCTTGTGTTTTATGGCCTAAACAGATAAACCAACTAACATCTAGTTTGTTGTATAATAAATGATACACAAAGGTGCATAATGATGATCCAAGACGTAAGTGTCAATTGGATGTAAAAGCCTAATCTAAACATCAAGATCACTAAACATTATGTTGTTAATGAAGATGACAAGTCTCTAAGCTTGTTGTGGTGGATCTTTATATGTGTAGGCTTGTGGTGGATGATGATGGAAAGATCTCTAAGCTTGCTTGAATGGATGATAATGTAGAATCATGCTTGTAATAAATGAAAGTTAGAAGCATTATGATTTAGGGTCAGTGGGTTTTAAAGACATGATTACTTGTGTTTTTACATTGTAAAAACTTGATTATAATGATGCCTAAGTGTGTGAAAATATGCAAATGGTTGGTATTTATAAAAAACCAAATCTTGCCATTATCTGAAAATTTAGGTGGATCCGTATGTGTATTTTGGTGGATCCGTGGATCCGCGTGCCAAATTTAAAATTGTTAAAAAAATCTTTTAAAAATCTTCTAATTGTATTTAAATATTATTTTAAGTACACGCTTATAGAAAGATTGCCATAAATGGCAAAACATGTTTGATTTGGTTAGATTATGGAAGATTCATTTTCATAAATGGCTAGACAAGAATAATTAGTTGTCCTTATTCCCTAATTATTCTGTCCTTTTATCTAAATGGAAAGACATGTTTTGATCTTCCAAGATTGTTTCCTAATATGGAAGATTGCTTCTAGAAGAAAGATCTCGTGCTAGTTAATCAAGTAATTAAGTTTTGTCATATTCTCTAATGTGGTTAATTACTTGTTAGGTGTAAGTAAACTTACAAAGGTTTATGAAAAATGATTTAATGATAAAATGAGTTTTAATTATTGGGTTAGTTTGTAAAAACGTGTTAACCTTTCTTAATGGTTTGTTAAATGGGTTGATCTTAATGCAACTTAACAAACATATTCGTACATGTGTTGAAGCATAAGTGGACTCGAGACATCAAGAGGTGTTGATGTGGTATGCGTTGATGAGTTGTGGTCATGAGTAACTTGCGCATTTTACGTTATGTATTACAAGTTACTTGTTTGTCATTATTAAAACCAAATTTTTTCTTTACTTTAAATATCGTAATATTTGCACTAACAGTTTTTTAAAATTATCATTTGAAAACAGATCATTAAGTTGTTTTACTTTTACAATTAGAGTTTTGTTGACATGAACTTAGAGTTTTCTGATGGTAAAAAGCAAAAAACAAATTCTTACAACTAGGCACATCCATAATTTAGATCACCAAGCGAAGTGTCAAGTTTAATTTGTGAATATTTACAAATAACTTCGAATTGGCTGCATAAGCCTTCTTAAAAGGAAAAAAATACTTTATTTGTTTTGAGTCAAACTCATTTTAGTAGGTCAAAAGTTCGAATCAGTGGTTCATAATTGTTGGGCCAATTCAATAAGTAATTGTCCCTTGTACATAACTTGTATGAAAAATATCATGAGTATAAACCAAGTTGCTGAACTTACATAAGTTTAGCGAGTCATCCTCAAGAAGTTCTTCAGAGTCTAGAAGAAATACTCGTCACAATCTGAGGCGGATCTCAACGAGTGAAGAAAAGAACAAAGATCAGGATGATGGAGTCAATAAGTATTGACAAATGGCTCACTGACTCCCCGAAGACCATCTCTGAATGAAGACTGCAGATATTGGCGGAAACTTTCTAAAACCAAAAAGCAATGGAAGACAAAAAGTACTATAGTAGCTCAAAAAGTACAAGAGTACAAGAGTTTCTAAAAAACAAATAGTTAAAATAACTATTTACTTTAGTGCTTTATTGAAGCTTCACATGGAAGCTTTACTTTTCCTATAAAATATGATAAGGTTGTAGAGATAGGTTAGAGATTCTAAACACACAAAATAATACAAAGTATTATAGTGATAGGGTCCTTCTCTCATTGGATCATATGCTTAGCTTTGATCAATGAGAGTTTTATTTGTCATTCAATCGGGATAGTGTTCCGCAACTATCTCGTGTTCATTTGTAAATCTTTGATTTATTTCTAATAAGATTTATAAGCGTTGAAAAGTACAAATGGTGTTATTAGTTGTCAAATGGGTCTCGTGTGAAATATATCAACATATTACATGAATTCTAGGACTAACAAGTGGTATCAGAGCGGGTGAGTTAATCTCATAACTTTGATCCGTTTGAAAAATAGCTACTAATAATATGAGCAATGTCAAAAAATTTAAAGTGTGTAAAACCTTCAAAAATTGCTACTGCTGTTGCAATTTTTGTAGCAATTTTTGAGGGGAAGAATAGACACTTATTTTGACTAAACTCAACCCAGATCCATTCACAACCACACATAACCACCCACGTCACCTACCTTATCATATAACCAGATCCACACCCAGATCTATAATCCCCACAATAAAATATATAGATCCACATCCAAAATAACAAAAACCATTTCCCACACAACTCAGATCCTCATACCAAAATCTTATCATCTACAACATAATCAACACATCACAAACAAAAACCATAATTAAAAAATTCACTCAAAAAACACTCACGTCACCACACAAAACCAGATCCAAATACCCATTCACATCGATTCATGGTTCCATATCTATACTCATAAAAAAGTTACTAATCCTCATCTTCATCAAACTTCACGATATCACAGATCCAAAAAAACATACCAACTTCACAATCAAAACCTATATTTATAACAAATCTCATCATCATACTCACGAAATCCCTATCTTATACACAAATCCAGTCACTAAACTTACAACCAAAATTCCTATATAAAAAACAACGCTAAACAAATACACAAATCCAAACAAAAAGAACTAAAATTTGCCCGAGTGTTGTCGTGTTGTTGTATTCATCCAACTCAAAACCTTCAAACACAATCTTATCGAGATGTATATGATATCTTGGGCGGTTGTATTGAAAATTGGTTGCTCTGAATAAAGAGAAACTGAGAAAGTGGATATGTAAAAGTTTTTTTAAGAGATGAAACTGATTAAATAATCAGTTGATAAAAGGATGGTGTAAAGTTTGCTGCATTTCCTTTTTAAAGAAACTGATATGGTGGATATGTTTGTTTAGTTTTTGAAAGAAACTGAAAAAGGAGAATAATGGGATTGTAGCAAAAAAAGTGATAGTTTTTATTTGTGAATCTGTTGTATGTTTGGGTTCCTTATTCGCGGTAGTAAAAAGGAAGACCAAAAGAGGTTTGTGTTTAGTTCGGGTAAAAGAAATCCAGTTGCGGAACTGATATAAAGAGGAACTGATAAAAAATTATCAGTGAACTTTGACGGTTGATTGGGGTTATTCATAAGGTGTTGTTGTTAAAGGTATTTGTTGTTGGGGGATGGTGTTGGGTACAAGATATGGTGGCGGTCGACAAGATTGTTTATCTATTGGGGGCAGATTGTTGATATAGGTATCATTATGGTTGTTTAGCGTTAACAAAACTGATATGGTAATAAGGGAACTGATACATATCAGTGAAAGCCTTTTTAGTGAATACATATCATTTTGGAAATGTTGATTAAGAAATATCAATGATACGGGTTAAGTAAAGGGGTTGTTTCGTTCATAGTTTCGGGCTTAGCCTGATACGGGTCAGTTGGGTTTGTTCAGTGGGAAGGGTAAAATGGTATGAAGGGGTATAAAGATAAGTGGATAATGGTGAAGTGGCTGATGAGATATGATGATATAAGAGATTTGATGTTATTGGTTGAGTATTATACTCAGATAGGTACAATAGCTTGTGTTTGATAAGTAAGGCTTTATTAGCTTTTAAAGGTAGGAGTGGTTCGATTAATGGGGCTGAACTAAACCTTAAACGAGTCAATCGCTGAACCGACAGCTGAACCCATTGAGTAAAACCAGCCAAAACCACCACAAAGATCGCTGATCTAAAATCCTAAGGGAGGCAAATGAGATGGTGTTTAGGGTAGGATGAAAAGTATATGGCGTGTTCAGGCCATAAGCTGTTTGAAACTGATTAAACAGCATTGACAAGATTTATCAATGGTGTTTAAATAAACACTGAAAACAAAGCTGAACCCTCAAACATAAATTTGAACCCCTTGAACCCTCATTAAACCCTACCCGTTGATGCTAGGTCGCTGAGCCATAGGTCAGTGAACCTGGTCAGCGAACCACAGATCTGAACCCTTAATTTGAACCCGATCGTTGAAGTGAACCAACCCACTGAACCTGGTCAATGAACCAGCCCGCTGAACCCATTCATCGCTAGACTCGGTCGCTACTGAACCCCAGGTCGCTGATTGAACCCCACCTGCTAAAACTGAACCTTGTAACTGAATCTGAACCCGGTCACTGATCTAGGTCGTTGAACCCCCAGGTCGCTGAACCCCCAGTTGCTGAACTTATGGAGACTCTAACTCTTTGTACATGAACCTAATATCAAAAGGTTCACTGATCTTAAATGTTTAAAGTCTTTTCTATTCTTTTACAACTACAACAACAAAGAATCTGTATTTATCTTTGTATTATTTTATTCTTTGTTGTAACTCGAATTATAAGAAGAAGTTGTTATGCTCACTTACATATGAAAATTCACTTAGGCTATTCGTATATCCAAATAGGGGAAGAGTATTGAGCTCATTTAGTGCCCAATAGTCTTTTAATAGGATTTGAACATAAAATAGACTAAGTGTAGAATTAGTTACCGAGTGAACACACTTAGGTAATCATTTTCAAAGTTCTTCAGAGACTAAAGAAAGTCTCACCACGTCTTGAGGCGGACATATAAGCCTTGAACCAAAGAAGATGAACATGAAGTCTGAACAAAGTTCAGCAACATCAACAACAAATGATCAGAAGTTATTAATTTTATCTACTCTTTGTTGTAATTTAGTATGTAAGAATAAGCCATTACGCTCACTTACTAATAATTGACTTAGGCTATTTTTCTATCCAAATAGGGAGAGATTGTTGGGCCAATTCAGTACCTAATTGTCCCTTGTACAGAATTTGTATGAAAAATATCCTAAGTATAAACCAAGTCGCTGAACTTAAATAAGATCAACGAGTCATCCTCAAGAAGTTCTTTAGAGTCTAGAAGAAAGACTCATCACAACCTAAAGCGAATCTCAGCGAGTGAAGAAAAGAATCAAGATCATGATGATGGAGTCAGTGAGTATTGACAAATGGCTCACTGACTACCCGAAGACCATATCTGAATAAAGACCTAAAGATATTGGCAGGAACTTTCTAAAAGCAAAAAGCAATGGAAGACAAAAAGTACTAGAGTAGCTCAAAAAGTACAAGGGTACAAGAGTTGCTAAAAAGAAAATAGTTAAAATAACTATTTACTTTAGTGCTTTATTTAAGCTTCACATGGAAGCTTTACTTTCTCTATATATATGATAAGGTTGTATAGTGATAGGTGAGAGATTCTAAACACACAAAATAATAAAAAGTATTATAGTGATAGAGTCCTCCTCTCATTGGATCATAAGCTTAGCATTGATCAATTAGAGTTTATTTGTCATTCAATCGGGATAGTGTTTCGCAACTATCCCGTGTTCATTTGTAAATCTTTGATTTATTTCTAATAAGATTTATAAACGTCGAAAAGTACAAATGGTGTTATTAGTTGTCAAATGGGTCTCGTGTGAAATATATCAACATATTACACGAATTCTAAGACCAACAAGAATTCACGTGTTTTCGTTATACGTATAAACAGTTATTATAGGTTAGTCAGTGCCCGATGAACAATAATTTTCAAAGGACAAATTGCAAAAAAATTCCTTGTAGTTTAACAACGATTATGAAAACAGTCTTACAAAAACTGCAAAAAGTCCATGTAATTAACATGCAATTACAAAAACGGTACTTGATTTAAATCTAATAACTCTTAGTGTAACGAAAAGTTACATTAATAGTCTTTATAAGTTAACTTACTTTATGAAATCATCCATATTTCTTTTAAACAAAATTATATTCTTTTAGTTTACTTTAATTAGGAAGGGAATTAGTGAAAAGAAAAATATAAAATAAGAATACTGAGAAGGATTTTTAGTCACGCATTTTCTGTAAGTGCTTCTGAAATATATGTTTGTTGTTTCTTCTTATTTTTTCACTTTAATTTTAAACTAAATTACACAGTTGGTTCCTCAACTGTTTTAAATTCTTGGGTTTTGTCCCAAGATCGATGAAATTACAATCGTAGTCCCCAATCGTAACGCTCGTTAAAAATTCGTTAACTGCAAGGGCTTGTTCATCTTCGACATTTCTTGTCCAAACACTCTTTCACATCTATTTTTACGCATATCAAATACATACGTCCAAACACCCCATCTCTCTAACCTAAACTCTTTTTCAACCTCCAACCTTCCCACCACTACCAATACCACCACCATACACAATATTCATTTCCATTATATTTTATGTCCAAAATACTTGAAAACCTCTCATCCTGATCATCCCATTCTTTTTTCTCATACCCACCACCACAACCTTTTTATTTTTCACAAGCACCACATATAACTACCACCACCGTCATCAACACGTAACCAAAACCTCACACCGCCACCATCGTTTCTAAGAAGTAAGAGAAATAAAACATTAATAATTATGTTTTTCTCAAACTGTGTATTTTTGTCAGAGAACAATTATTTTGGGACGGATGAAGTATAAAATATGATGATTCTGGTGGTGATGTAGGTTGCGGTGGTGATGGTGGTGGATAGGATGAATAATAAGAATATTTATTATTTGTGTTATATGTGGGTTTTATAATTATACAAGGGTTGCGATGGTGGCGGTGGTGAAGAGGTTGAAGAAGAGTATGTTGAATGTGGAAGTATTTTGGATTGCGAGATAAGGAAATGTCATAGACTATTGGTGTTATAGGGTGTTTGGACAAGACATGCCGAAAAGACGTAAGAGTTTTTGCAGCTAACGAGATTTCTAATGAACGTTAATATTTTGAATCCTTAGTTAAAGAAAATCAAGATGTTAAGGACTACAAGTGTAATCTTATCAATCTTGAGTTTAAACCCCAAGATAATGAAATACCTAAAAGACCAAAAGTGTAATTTAATCTTAATTTTATTTCTTTTTTTGAACGGCAAAAGATAATTATATTAATAAAAGACTACTAGCAAGGCGCTAGAAGCCAGAAAAGTACAAATAGAATACTAGAAATAAGAAAAAACTTATACTAACATCTTCCCAAGGCTTTAACTGCGAGGGCTACAAAAAAGAAAAACTTTTGCCTATACAGGACAAGAGAAAAATCCCCGCTCATGGAGGTCGAGCCACAGGTTTTCACTCCAAAGCGTTTTTAATGCAACCCCAAACAAGCCTCGGGGAACACGAGAGGATAAAAAACAAACGTCATCCTAAACCATTACTCGAGAGAAGCATAGGGGATTTAAGCCGGTCAATCCAATTGCAGATCATGTGACCCCTATGATGAAGGCAAGAATACAAGGAAAGGCGAATGTTGTCAAAAATGTCACTTTTCCTCATCGGGTGTGAACGAAAAGTAACACTGTTGCTATACCTCCAAAGCCACCAAAGAGAAGAAGAAAAAATAACTAATAAGCGCCGAGACTTCTCTTTAACCACCTGCCACGAAGTAAACTAACCTTTCTAATGCTCATACGAAATAAAAAGAGGAAAAGAAATACCACACCATTTATGAACATCCAAATAAAAATATTGACATTTCGAGGAATGTTTTGGTCCCAAACTGTCAATGGAGCCAAAGAAGGAAGAATCTTTGAATCAATAATGCATCGAGCGTCCTTTACAGGAAAAGTTCCATCAGTGCCCAATGACCACACACAAGTATCTTCAACTTCGTTAATTTCTGTAGAACTAATTTCAAAAGCATGTCGAGTAAATCAGCAGAATTTTGAGCTCCAAGGTTAAGCCTCGACCAATTCCAACGCCATTGGTCATGATCAATGCGGTCAATAATAGGACAATATTTCTCACTCTCCAATCTGTATAGCCTATTATATCTAATATAAGACAATCTTTCTCACTCTCCAATCGTTGAAATATATTACTTCCAACAAACTAATTACATCAAATAGGCAAAGGGAATTAGACATGACCAAAACTCTATACAACAAAACTACTAAAAACTTATCAGACAAACAAAAACTATCTCGGATACACTACTTCCATATGTCTGACAGACATATCAGACACCACTAAACATATTAGACATAGAGTCCAAACAAATGTTCACCATTCTTCTAGGCTAACAGGATACTAGCATTAGGCAACCATAGAGAAACCCTATTTTTTGCTACATTTCCCACCTACAAACACCCTACCCATGCTTGAAGAAACCCATTCCTCAAGCACAAAAGAATAGGTAGGCATCACAAAAGAATAGGTAAAACTCCTGTTCCATTGAGACTCATGTTCCAAGAGCTACATTTCCATTTACATGGCATTACTTATAGGAAAAGAGTTGCTCAAGGATACATCCCACTTGACTACATTTCCTAGAACTACTTCCAATTCATCATCCACACAAACTTTTCTAGAAGATAACTAAACCAGTAGCCTAGGCTTCATCAAGCTGGCATTCCACCAAGAGTAGGAAACCTTCTTTATGATTGTAGGTTTAAGCCTTTAACTGCATATCCTCACACCCTTTAATATAGTGATCCAATCATCATCCACTACAAGTAAGGAGTGATTCCTTGCACATAAGGTTCCCACAATCAAATTATTAGGCCCTTTGCAATACAATATATTCTGCCAATTCTGTTATCCATACCATAACCAGTAATCCCCAACTACTCATTGGCAATTAACAAGTGTACTTAGGACATCTTTCCTAATCCTTTTAGGGGCTTTCAGATCTATGTTTCATAATACTGTTCAATTGTTGTTAACACAGAAACCAAACACCCCTTTTAAAAGGATCCAACTCTTATCAATTATGATAATTGCATTTTAATGATGCAATTAATGATTAAATGGACTTAATTAAACACATTCACAAGCATCAATAGATAAACACATAAATGTGGAATTATTACACATGTAAAGGTGGAATTACAAGTTGTTTTGTTCACCTAGTGCAACTATCTAAGGAAATCCTAACCCACTCTTTGAATATTTTGTCTCATATATGAATGCGTATAACTGATTTACTAGTTGAGAAAAATTCAGCATTTCCCCTCAACTCCCTAAATATGTGTATAAAAGACATATTCGTAGGAGTAAAGGGGAAACACTATTGAACTCATCTCAAATAGTAAATTAGTTATACGCATTCATATCCTAAATGAGACAAACATTAAAAAAATAATCGCAAAGAGGGGACTTCTTGAAATTTATTTATAAAAAATTAATTCCAGACGGGTTTTCTGTAGGGTGACTAACTTCGGACGAAGACTTTCCAGAATTAAACGTTGTATCTTAAAATCATTTGCAAAAGTCTAACAATCAAATATAAAATTATATGCACATAACATATTTTCATAATCATCTTCACATATTCACAAAGTTCATATCCGCATTCAGATGCCATACTAACCAAACGTAAATTAAGTTATCCACATTCGAATACCATACAAATCGAACAAATTGACCAAATCTCTATTACATCACTCGCATAATGTGGTTGGTCCTGACTGGCCAAGTTAAACACACAAACACAAATTAACCACTGCAAACTTTTGGCGACGACATGTCCTCAGAAATACCAAAAGGCTACAAAACAAAATAATACCATAAGGCTGGCAAAAAAATACCATCGGCTGTGTTCTCGGCTCGTCCACAACAATTGCCATAACAAAATTATAACGAAAAATTAAAAAATTAAAAAAACAAAAATCACATAAGTATTTCTAACTATTTAACAAAAATCAAAAAACTTAACAATAATAAGATATATATAAAAAATAAAACCTTATAGATGTGGTTTCGTGTGGTGGTAGGGAAGAAAAGAAGAAAGGAGAGAAGAAGAGATGATGAAGAGAAGAAGAGAGGAGAGAAAAAGAGACGAAGTAGTGCATGGTGGTGCTTGTGTAGTGATGGTTGTGCTCGTGTGGTGGTGTGGGAATATTGCCGGTGGTGTGTGGTGTGGTGTGGTGATGCGTGGAAATATCGCTAGTGGTGGTCGGTGTTGTATGGTTTGTAGTGTTCGTCGGTGTATTTAAGGTATAAGGTTTTTGAGTAAGTATGAAAAACTTATTTGTATTATTGATGTATAGTATTTCCGAGGACTATTGGAGGGGGTGACCTTGCTAATAGTCTACCTTTTTGTCATTTAGTTCCATTCCAGGATGAACTAAAATCTTAGACGGATATCAAAAGTTTTGGCGAGGACATATGAAAACTTTTGGAGAAGGCATGTCCTCGTTAGAGCAATTTATCATAAAAATGTTATTTTAGTAAAAAAATATGTTAAGAAATAATTAAACTAGAGGTATCTAATTAATAATTTTATATTAAAATATTAACTACAAATTTTTATATTAAAAAAATTCTAGATATATTGTATCATCCTAGACGATGATGATACTAACGTAGGTATCATTTTGTGTTGATATATGCATCATTTATATGTCGTATGTAGGTATCGTTTATATGTCGCATGTATGTCGTGTGTGAATACACTAATGAGTCGAGATAATTTTGGTATACATGAGATGTTTAACAGACGAGTCGATATTATATTGATATACAAGTTATGTTAAACGGTTAAGTTGAGGTGATGTTGATATATATGATATGTGCTTAATTACACATATCTTTTACCTTCAAAAACGAGCTTAAATGACCAAAAACAGACAAAAACTGCCAAATATATGTTTGTTTTGCATTTGTATTGTGCAGGAAGTGGATATCAACAAAAAGACAGAAAATAGAGCCAAAATGACAAAACTGAGCATGGAATGGAAAAGACTGTGCAAAATCAAGGCCAAAGTCCAAAAATGCCAAAGTCAGAGTCAATACAGAAGAATCAGCAGTCAAAAAAAAAAAAAAAGTCAATACAGAAGAATCAGCAGTCAAACCGAAGCCGGAACTGAAGAATACTATTGGATGCAATCTTAACCCATCTGATGGGCCGGGAAAGCCCAATAGTATAATTATGAAGACTGTAAAGACCAAATGGGCCCTCAATCAATTACAACAGCCCATTTGTGTGCATTTGACAAAGACTATGAAGACTTTGAAGGCCCAATCTTAGCCCAGTTACAGCCAATCTCAGCCATTGTACACACAAAACCCATCACCTACCTTAGTGGGCCTTGAAAAAGCCCAATCACAAAACCCAAGCCCAAAACATCTTTTTTATAAAACTCAAGGGCCAAAAATGTAAATGTTAAAAACCTTGTTTTATAATTAAAAATGAAAAAAATAAAGAAAAGGGCCAAAAATGCCAAGTTTGAAAGTTGTTTTAAAAAGAAAAATAGAAAAACCAAACACAAGGGCTGGTTTTGCAATTTGCCAAAACCCTTCCACTTCCTTTTGTTTTATAACCAGAGGGACCATTTTTGCAATTTACCAAAACCTTTCTTTATTCTTTTGTTATACAAACCACAGGGGCCATAAGCGTCACTTTCTAAACTTAGTTTATAACTGTTTTTTCGGCTTATAAGAAAATGAAAAGAGAACGAAAGATGGGGGGTGCTTTTGCACCTTCCCCAAACTTTCCATTTAAACCTGCAACCACTTGGGTACTATTACCCCTTCCCGCCAAACCCCATACCGGGCACTCCCATGGTTTCTAGGCCAAACCACTATCCCAAGTACATCTCCCAGCTCACTCTAACCATTTCCCACCTCCCCATTACCCCTATAACTTTTCCAGGTTTGAAATACACAAAAACCCGCACCCCAACCAATGGCTGAGATGAAGAGAAGCAATCCAAGGGCTTAGGATGCTTGTGAGAGTCCCTGCTCTCATAAGAACAACAACCCAAGACCAAGAGAAGAGTTTGGACTTCTATAAAAGAAAAGAAGACCAAGCCGAAGTAGGAGACCCCTGTTTTTTACTTTTCTTAGTGTAAAAGTTAATTAAGTTTGCTTTAAAAGTGTTGTACTCAGTTTATTTTAAGTTTATGTTGTAATATTTCCAGCTTTAATACAAGTTAAGAGTTTTTTGTGAAATTGCTATTGTCAAAAGTGCAAAGTCTTATTTAAGCCTTTAAATCTGTTTAGACTTATATAAAAACGTGTAAAAGTTGTTAAGCTCAGCTTATAAACTTGTTTTACCCCTTTATTTCTTTTAAAAAGCTAAAAAGAAGCCGAATTTATAAATTAAGGGGGTGTTTGGTTTA